>CAKNXH010069237.1:0-14718 GCA_932178445.1 Andricus quercusramuli
TTTCTTCTCCAAAAGAAATCTTGAATTATCTTCTCTCCTATCGGGATGTTTGGTATGTTCAGTTTGAGAAAATAAAAGAGGAGATAAGAATCCTGATAGGCAGGATGAAGATAAAGTTCGGGTTGAGATTTCTTTTGGTTTCGAAATTTGTATTCTGGCTGGAGAAGTAATCGATTCTTTTTGATCTATATGCTACTTTTCTTTTTGTCACTTTTTCTATATTTATTGAAAGGACAATTATTAATAAATAAAAAGTTGTTTCATCTGTTCATATAATAAATTATTTAATTATTGATGTCACGAATAATTTGAAACGATTCAACTTGAATAATTTCCGTAATTTCCGTATGAATATAGTTTCACATTTTCGATCTAACTCATTAAAAATTGAAAGCCCCAATTCCTAATAAATAGTTGAACAATTTTGAGTTTAAATCTCTCTAAATTGAATAATTTAAAATTGATAGTGTAAGAAATGAAACAATTTTTTTTCTTTAGATTGATCAAAATGGTAGTATAATTTCACATTGAAAGTCTTCATAACAATTTTAAAATGTTACGAAAGTGGAAAACCCTCTTCATTAATCTATCCGGTAGATGAATCCATTTCTGGAAAATTGGAAAGCCAAGCCTCAAAAAGTTGTTTGAAAAGTTCTAACTACATTTTTAAATTTAGAAATAACTTTTCCCAGGCTATTCATTTTTCGTTTGGCATAATCATCAATAAATTTAACCAGAGAACCCAAGGTTAACAACTATTTAATTCAGGTCTATACCGGTTCATAAATTTTCTTGAATTGTTTTGAATTCTTTGGAATTGATTTGAATTCTTATGAATACCGTTGAATTCTTCTAAATTCAATGTAGATTTTACTGAAATCAATGGCATATTTTGGAAATAAAAAATGTTCTTTATTTGAATTCATTTGGAAATTCTTATTTCTTTATACTGAGTTTTTTAATCTTCTTTGCAAATCTCTTGAATTTTTTCTAATTCTCCTTGAATTCTTTTAAACTCACCTTAATTCTTATAAATGCATTCAATTCTACTGAGTTCAACGTATATGTTAAAAAAATGTTAATTCACTTTGAAAAGTCACCTTGAATTCTTAGGAGTTTCATCAAATTCTTTCGAATTCCGTTGAATTTCTTTGTATTCATTCTTTATTTAAATAATTCAAGGACTTTGGATTATAAATTAGTCACTGTTAGTTACTTTTTCTCTTTTCAAATAAGTTACTTTTTCATTTCTTTAAAATAAATTAGGCTGTGTTAAGTATAAAAATATCAAATTAGAAACGTTAAAAATCAAACAATTAAAAATTGAAGACATCAATTATTGTATAATTCTAATTTTTCTCTGAAGAATAAAATTCAGGATATTAGTTATGAACTTTATAATTAAATTTCCAAAGATCTAAAAATTAAAAACTGCGTTCAAAAATTCATTATCAGAATAACAGCAGTTATCAGCATGTGTTTCCGAATCGATACGCCCTCGAAAAATGTGTTTGGTATGCTACAAAACAGAGACCGGAAACGACGTTCGCCGTGCGTTTACAAATCTTCGTTGGAGCTGGATTCATTGGTGGCGTCAACCGAGTCATTTCGCATTCATTTGGTCCCCGTCCGGCTTCTTTTTTTTCCTTTTCTTTTTTTTTTTTGCCCAACGCCATTACGTTACGAATGAGTGTAGTACGTAATATGTAATGTGTATGTTACTATGAACACGACAGTGTTTTTGTGTAATGCACCCAGTGTTATCGCTCCCGCTGATCTTGCAATCAGCTTGTACATATGTGCATTGTGCATTGTAGCCACGTTTGCGTTCATATAATAGTTTCGATACGAAAGGATACTCATAGCCAGACAGTGTCCAGGTCCCTTCAGCGGAAGGCCGATGGGATTTTACATTTTTAATGTTAGACAAACACCATTGGCTACACGTTTGTTCGTGGTCTCATTGTTGGGGAAATTGGAAACGAGGAGGAAAATGTGGAAATTTGTTGAATATTTAGAGTGGAAAGAAAATTAGGTAATCAAGTAGGAGAGTGCAGACTTTACACGCTCTCTCACTTCCCCTTTTTCTCGTTTAAATGCGATCTGAATTAATAGAACCCAATAGCTTTACATGAGGACTTTGTAAAGCTCTTCGCCTGGGGTACTTGCTAGAGAGATTGATCAGCGACCTGGGTCGGAGCAGTATTGTGGAACGAACGCGATGTTCAAATAAAGAACACTGGAATTCTAGATTAATCTAAAAATCTATACTTTTTGATTCAAAATTTCATTGTGTTGTTGAAAATTCAACTTCCTGGCTAATAGTTCAACTGTCTTCTTAAAAATTCGTCTTTTTTTATTCGAAAATTAAACTATTTGGAAAAAATCTTTGAAAACATAAACTCAAAAAAGTCAACTCATGTAACAGAATTGAACAAAATCCAAAAATCAGTGTGATCGACCCGTTACAGGCAGTTTTATGACAAAGGAAAAAAGAGGGTTTGAAAATTCGTCTTTGTAGATTGAAAATTTAACTGTTTGTTTAAAAATTTAACTATTTTCTTGAAAATTCCACTTTATTCTGAAAATTTCGGCTATGGTTGAAAATTCGTTTTTTGTTGTTGTTGAATTCAACAGTTTTTGATAATTCACAAGAATTTATTCCCCTATTATGTCCCAATTTTTGTGAACAATCGCCCCATTTTCCCTTATTGGAGATGATTTTGGATAATTTTTTCTTTTTATTAGAGTTTTTCTTAATTGAATGTTTATATTCAAAAATCAATCAAATGTTTTTAAACTGGTCGTGAAAAATTATTTAAGGGAACGACCTTTTTTAGTCGAACATTTGAACATTGAAATTTTTCTTCCTTTAAAGCTGAGATTTTAAAAAAAAATTTATTTTCACTTGGAAATTCGATAGTGTTTTAATTTAACTTTTGAAACTTGAATCTATTTTAGTTTCGAAATATAACCTCGTTTCGGTTCTAATTCAATTCGAGTGAATGTTTTTTTTTGATTTTTAATTTAAATCCTTTTCATTTTTAAAACGGCAGAATTCGAACAATTTTCATAATTTTTTTTCAGCTTGTAAATTTGATTAGAGATTGCTTTTCAATCCGAAAGTTTTCAGGGATGGACACTATGGACAGTTTTCAAATTAAAACTTTTCCAATTAGAATGCTTTCAACTTCAGGTGTTTTTTTTATCTGAAAACTTTCAAATCGGAACGTTTCTAAGTTTTATCAGCTTCACTGATGTACAAAAACGTAATCAATATTTTTTTGAAACCCCTTCTAACTACAACTGTGAACATGTTCAATTTAAATACTTTCAAAATTATAGGCTTTCAATTTTTAATTTAATTTAGAAATGTATGGATTCTTTTAAAAGCAGATATTTTAATTGAATTGATATTTCAACATTTTATTACCTATTTTAGTGAAAAAATAAAGTTGTAATATTTTTTGCCCTAAAATTGAGTATTTAAAATTAAATGTATTGAAATATTTTAAAATTTTAAAGAATTCAAATTAAATGAATGAATTATCGAAATCAAAAAAATACTACAAGTTTCCGTTTTCTCTTAAATAGTGTTATTTGTTTATTGCATAAACAAAAATATGTATGTCGTATAATTTTCTCAACGATTTATGTACTATTGAGAGATTAATCTTCAAGAAATAAATAATTTTTTTTCTACCAAAAACGACGAATTTTCTATCAAAAATGACAAATCGATCGGTACAGATAAGGCTATGTCGTGATTTAGTTCTGATATTGAAAAGACGTAGACTTTCATTTTTTACATTGTCTGGATAATGTAAAATGTACTTAAATCGATTTAGAAAATTCATCTTTTTGAGGAGAAAACTCATCTTTGTTGGTTGAAAATTAATTTTTCTGGGTTGAAAGTGAACTTTTTTGTTAAAAATTCAACTATATTCTAAAAAATGCGTCTTTTTACTTTGAAACTATTTTCCAAAGCATTCGACTCTTTAGATTCAAAACTTCACTGTTCTTAAAAATTCGTTTTGTTGGGTTAAAAATTCATCTATTTTGGTAGAAAATCTTTTTTGATTGAAAATTCAACAATTTTGTTGGAACTGGAATATTTTTATTTGAAATGTTAGACATTTGAAGCGTTCTCCTGTTTTGAGATTCGTCATTAAAATTAAATTTTAAGGCTTTTGAACACTCTGAAATGGAAATAATGTTGGGTTTTCAATGCAATTAATAAAAAAAATTGTTGGGTATTTGATAGTCGAGAAAATGAAGAAAAAAAGTGAAGTTTTTGAAGGAGATAGTGTGGCAAATGATCTTTATTGAACCAAGGAATGAATTCTTGGGCAGGTGGTGCCCATCAGTCCACCTGGGGTTTTCGAGAAGTGCATACCCTCAGCCTGAGAAACGGTACCTTCTCGGTGCCTTTGGGTGGAACCCAGTGCCGTAAACGTAAACGGCATAAACCTTACGGCTTACGACCATGATTGCAAGCCCCTTTACGCTTCGTGCCCTTTTATGACGAACAATTACGACTTACGACCCTACCTTCTTAACTATATATAAAGGTTCAAAATTCAAAAGTAAATTCTGATTTAGTAACTGCAGGTAATTTATTTTCATCTTAGGAATGTTTCACACAAAAGATTCAAATCAAGAGGCCATCAAAGGGTTCCTCATTCAAACAATAATTATTTTTAGTCCTTTATAAATATTCTATCAGTTCCTAAAATATGTTTTAAGTTTATCTTCACGCCTGTTTTCATATTTTTTATTTAATATTAAATTAAATAACAATGTTTTTTTCATTTTTTTCAAATTACGTTATAGTATTTGGTTTATACTTATTCAAATCAATTTTCTTTTTAGCTTTTTCACTAATCTCAGGAAAATATTTCTTTTTGAACATATTAATATGTTAAATATGGAATGAATGTTAAGTACCTGTGAAAATAGTTTAAAAAATTGTCTAATTATTTATCAAATTATAGCATTCCCAAAAACTTGCGCCATTAAGAAATTGCCTGTCCTTTCATAAAGTTATCACTACAAATTTTTTTTGTGTGTCATAGTGTCCCCTGAACTGTTTACAAAATTAGAAAAAAAATTGTTTATAAAAAATTGTTAATTTTTTTCAATTTAAGCCGTAAATGGATTATTTTTGTTTAAAATGCAAAATGATTGTGTGCCAAAAGTAAAAGAATCAATTAACGGCATAGATGAAACAAAATAAGAAATTTTTTGCCAAAAGGAGCTTAAGAGACTCTTGAATTTTTGTTTCTAATACTGAAAAGATTCAGGGAACGTTTTGTTGTGTCACCAAAAGAAAGAATTGGTAAAGAAACCATTTTAGCCAAATTTAAAGCCTTTTTGGACCACTCTTATTCCTTTTTTTCAATTTTTTATAAACTTTGTTCATTACAATTTAACCAGTCACAGATATATAATTAAAGGGGTTATTTAGGTATTGTTTAATACTTAGAAGGGGTTTAAGTTCAGAATTGTTTTCAAAAATTCGATAGACTTTTATGAAAAGCTTTCGATTTTTTTCCCTAGATTCTGCCTTCAGGTCAAACTTGTAACAAAGAAGTCGCAAAATTTCCCAAATGTGTAAATACGTACAGTTTTCTTTTTTAATAATTACATATTTTAATAAATTTCAGTAATATTGATAAAAATATTGTTTTTTATTTTTTTAAATCATGTGGTTAGTACAATCATTTGTAATTTTGCTACTTTTTCACCAAGTTTGAACCTAGGGTAGAATCTAAGGGAAAAGGCTAAACAAATTTAGCAAAATACTTTGAACAATTTGAATTATTTTCAGAGTTATTCCAATTTTTATAAAACATCAAAATTTGACTTTTTTGTAATATCTGTTAATTTATTTGACATTTTGGAATTTTAATAACTTTTGTGCTAGTATGAGGAAACAAATGTGTAATATAAAAATTAAGCCTCTTTAGCAGTCGTTTAAAAAAGGGATTCGTTGAACATTGAATAGATTAAACGTTTAAAGTATTTGTCATGCCAAAAAACAGATCTCTGAAAAACAACTAGTCTTTCAATGATTTTAATAATCAAAATAATATTACGGATAATGTAATTTCTAATAAAAAACATTATTTTGATTGAACCAAATTTCGAAACTTGCAAAAATATTTATTTTACCCTTTTTTCCAATTTTGAAAGTAAATTTGTCTGTGGCTGAAGTCGTTAGAACAATTTTTGTTTTCCTCGAAAATATACGTAATGTATTAAAATCCGACCATTTTTAATTGCAACATTTTCAGTTTAAAATTTTTTCTATTAAAATTAAATAGATTAACGTTTAAATCTTTAAATTTTGGAAATGAATCATCAGAAACCTTTACCAGATTCTTCAACTATGTCTGTGAATTTAATTATATTTTAAATGAAAACTTTCTTCCTCCACTCATTAACCTCGTCATTAACACAATAAACTTTTATATTTTTTATCAGATATTCAGATAATGCGACATGAAACCTTTCTAATTATTTCTAATGTGCAATGCACTTAAAATGCTTCCGAAGTGGACATAATTCCTTCCTGTGATTCTCTATTCCACTGCTGCAATTTCCACGTAATTAAACTTAATCATAAGAGTGTGTACAATTTCTATAATTTCTATTTGCGCAATCTAAAACTTAAAAATAGGAAAAATTCAGATGTTTAATTTGTTGGAATGAAAGACTTTATACCCAGAGTTTTTTCAAATGAAAAAAAAAAACAAAGTTTCTCTTCAAACTAAAACTTTTTCCTCTAGTCTGACTTTTTATTCAGTCAAATTGATTGTGTTGGAAAATTTATCTGACTATGTGACTCATCATCAGGATATTAGTCACGAGACAAAATGTCACCGTCAATAATTGTATTTTCAGTCCCTTTCTATTATAAAGTCCTTGGGACTTTAGGACCCCATTCTCTTTCCTTTGAGTTTGTGCACGAAATGACGGGACCTTCAAAGTTCAAACGATTTTGAGTAGCTTATGAAGGCCCTTAGAGATCTCAAATCATCGTTCCTAATGAAAATGGGAGGAGGCACCAGTAAGAAATAGGAGGGAAAATAAATAATCGTAAATCATTATACAATTCCCCGAAAATTTCTCAGAAATATTTATCTTCCAACTTGCAGACCTAAACCTGAAGACCAAATTCGAAAATCGAAATCTAAAATGCATTAAGGCCCTATTAGGATTTTACTTTTAAATTAATAGTTAATGTCACTTTAGTAATATTTAATTCAAACTTAATGTCCATCTTTTACATCTTCAACGACCTCCTGAAATTGTTTTTTCACTTGTAAGTATTTTTGAGTATCAACAATTTTGACGAATCGGAGAAATCTTAGTAATGGTCCGTTCCTACCATAATTTTCACTGGTTTATTTTTATTGGAAACTTCTTTTTTATGTGCCCAATAAAAAATCCTGGCCATTTATTGAGCCCTGGCTCCGCTCCTTGGCTCCAACTTCAAGTTTTACTCGTCTCGAAATATTTAAGATTTTAAAGCTGACCATTTTATGGAATGGTTCCAAGTCCAAAATTGTCCCCAAAAAGGGTGTTTTCTGAAATCTGTTTCACACGTGTGACCTTCCAACTTATTTTTAATGCGGAAAAAAGTGTGGCTACATAGTTTGCTCACGTAAACTTTTTCCTTATTTGGATAAAACTTTTCCAACATTCTTGAAGCATTTATTGCTTTTTAATCGAGATATCGTTTTCGGCTAGGTTCAGTTTATTTATATTATATTATTTTATTTCAACAAAAGTAATTAAAACTAGTGACATCAACTTTCTGCTTTATTTTATCGTTTATAATCTCGAAGATGCAATTTTAATTTATGAATATTTCAAGGCAGGCGTAAGTTTATTGCTTGTTTTGAGAATCAGTGACACAGTTATGCGAAGTCTAGTTTATGCTTAGTAGGTAAACTTGTAAAAATGCCTCGTTTTAAGATGTTTTGACCTGGAACTTGAAAAATTGAAATTATAGATCTTAAGGTTTGAATTTTGTTCCCGAAATTTGTTATTGTATTCTTAGTTATTTTAGAAACTCGAATCACGTTTTAAAATAAAATTGTCTAGCTTGAACGATTTTTGAACTTATACTTTCGAGTTTTCGTGTAATTTTAATCTTAAATCAGGGTTGCCAGAGGTCAGGGAATTCCAGAAAATCAGGGAATTGTCAGGAAAAACCTGACAGAGGCAGGGCATTTTCGGTAAACTGAAGTTGAAGTTAATTTGCTTATTTTGTTAAAAAGTCATTCTTTTTGGTTGAAAATTCGTCTTTTTGAATTGATAATTCATCTATTTTGGAAGACATTGCAACTTTTTTGTTGAAAATCATAACTGTGTGGTTGAAAGTTAATGTCTTTTGTTTGAAGATTCAACTATTTTCGGTTCAAAATTAAAATATTTTTTGGTTGACATATCGAACTATTACATTTTTTAATTGAAAATTTAACTACTTAGTTTTTTTATTATTTATTACTGTTTTATGTAAAAATTTATATTTGGTTCAAATTTTATCTTTTTGAGTTGAAACTCAACTGTTTCGTTAAAAATTGATCAACAGCAATAAAATTGTTTAAAGTATACTCAGAGACAAACCTTTTTTGCGTTAACCTTATCATTGTTCTCCTAGTGCAAGGTTGTTTTTCTACCGAAAAGAAAAATTTAGAACGGTCTAGGAAAATGAAAAATTTAGAATTTTCAGGGGAAATAAAAAATGTAGAATGGTCAGGAAAAATGAAAAATTTGTCAGTGAAAAGTCAGGGAATTTCAAAATTGGGATTTTGAAGCAACCCTGCAAGTGTAGATGCGTGGACGGGGATTTATTTTAGATGGCAGTCAGGTCGGAAAATCAAAAATACAGATCCCGTTATGTTTCTCATGAAGACTTTTAGGTTTTATATTTCTTCTTTGGACTCGTGGCGCGAGTCAGCAAGTTTAGAGGTAAACGGGTTTCTTCTCTTCCTCTGATATGTACCAGCTGTTTTATACAGGGTGTCTCAAAACTTGTAAATTACGTGACTGACCTAAGGTTACTTATTTCGTCGAATTATTAGGCTCAAAAAATTCCCAAGCAATGCAAAAATATAAAAATATATTAGAATCGGTCAAGTTAACCCAGTAAAAAGCATCTCGATTTATCAAAATCTTAATCCCAATTTCTGATACTGAATTTTTGTACTTCTCTTTTTTAGAAAAAGTTTTGTTGTATTCATCTGGAAACTAGAAATTAAAGATGATTTGATCAAGTAGTTACTGGAGGTAAATGAAGTGGATTATTTTTTTAGTTTGTTAATATTATCGCCTTATTTAAAATTTAAGTGGTTTGGCCACCTGCAGAATTTGTTTTGTCGTAAATAATTTTATGAACTGTTGGAGGAATTATAAAACACTTGGAGTGAAACCTGTCATTGGTGAATAAAGACTTGTAAATGGGATGTACATTATACAGACACCCTCTGTGTACCTTCCTGGCGTTACACCTGTCTTTAACGATTATCGTTCGGCTATCTAAAGACTGATCTGAAAGTCGAATAAATTTGTTACCGGAATATTGTGCGGCATGTGCACGTCATGACGGTATCAATTAAAATCATCTATTCACGTAAGAACCATAACAGAAACTGGAAGCCAGAACCAGTTTTCTGTTTCCTCAAGTGCTTCCAGCATTTGTTGTTTTCAAACTATTTTGCCACCCAAGCTTTGATCCGAGGACGTGGAGGATCAAAGGAATTCGATTCATTTTTTGAACGTTTTTTTGCTAGTCTGAAAATCTTTTTAGATTCTGGAGCCAAAAAACCTGGAAACCAGGGAAAATTCAGAGAATTTTGTTAGTGAGGGGAAATCAGTGATTTCGAAAATAAAAAGTCAGGGAATTTCCGTGAGAAGCACTTTGAGCAACTGTCCAGAATAATCAGGACTGCCACACAGTCACTTTTTTTCTCAAATCACTTTTTTTTAAAGATAAAGTCACTATAGTCACTTTTTAAAAATAGATTTTAATAATTTGAAAGGATTTAAGAGGATTTAAAAGATTGATGTGTATTTTAAAAAATTACAAGAAAAATTCCTTGTAATTTTTTGAAAATGCCCTGAAATCCTATTGTACTCATATTTTTAAGAGCTTTGAAGAGTTTCATGGAATTTCAAAGGTTTTGAAATATTTTAGGGTATTTCAAACGTTTTAGCGTATTTTTGAAAATCCCCAAGAATTTTAAAGAACTTGCAAAAAATGCAAGGAATTTCAAAAGATATAAATGATTTTAAATATATTAGGCCTATTAGGGTACATATGATAGATTTGAATACATTAAAGTTTTTTGCAAAGGATTTTTAAGATGTTACGGCATTTTAAAGATTTGTATTTTTTTTTTAAATCCAAATAATGTTTCAAGAGCTTCAAAAAATCTCAAGGGATTTTAAATATTTTAGAGTATTTTAAAAGATTCCAAGGAATTTCCAATTGATTCCAGTTATTTGATGGGATTTTAAAGCATTTGAAATATTTTAGGGAATTTTAATAGATTTTTAATAATTTCAAGGAATTTTACAGAGATTTAACAATTCGCAAGAAATTTCTAAGGATTTTAATGATTTTAAGAGATTGAAAAAAATGTTATGGGGGCTTAAAGAATTTCCTAGAATTTTGGAAGATATGGAACGATTTTACATGATTCTACAGGTTTAAAGATATTTTAAAAGATTCCAAGGGATTTTTAATTGAGGTCGATAATTTGAAGAGATTTCAAAGCTTTTGAAATATTCTAGGTTATTCTAAAAGATTCCAAGGAATTTTCAAGAGATTAAAAATGTTTCAAGGGATTTACAAGGATTTCAACGATTTTTTTTTAATCACGAGATTTTAAAGAATTTCCTAGAAATTTGAAAGATATGTAACGATTTCTTAGAACCTACAAGGGTTTAAGATATTTTAAAAGATTTCAAAGAGTTTATTCACGGGAAGTGAGGGATTTTGTGGTTTTTCAAATATTTGAAGAGATTAGTCAACTATTTCTTGCAATTCAGTTGCAATTCACTCGTAATTCTTATTAATTTATTCTAAATTCTTTTAAATTTTTGAATTCTCTTGAAATTTTCAAAATCCACTTCAATTTTTCCAAACTGACTCAATTCTACTCACTTCAATGCACTTAAAAAAAAATTTTCTTCTAGTTTTTGTCGAGTTTCGGTTTTTGTTTACTTCATTTTGAGGTTTTTTACACTCGCCTTTAATTCTTAGGCATTTATTCAAATTCTCTACAGTTTCCCTAATTTTTGTCTAAACTCATTCCAAACTTACTGAATTCAGTGAATTTTTTCAAAAATTTTGTAATTGTTTTCAATTCACTTGATTTGTTTTTAATTCTCTTGCATTGTTTTCAGTTCGCTTGAATTGCTTTAAATTCTTTTGAATTATTCTCAATTAACAAATAAATTTTTAATGAATAAAATAAAATATTATATAATAAAAATAATGACTTTTTTGTAATATAATTATAATACTAATAAATTATAATTAATAAAGTAAAAAATTATAATTATTAATATTATATTGTCATCAAATTTTTTTAAAAATTATTTGTATTATTTTTCAATTATTCTTAAATTTCATTATTTTTTGGATTCTACAAAATTTAACTCTGGCATTTATGAGAATAATTAATTAAAATTAAAAATGGTTTTATTCCATTTATGAAATATTCTATATTAAATATATTACATGATTAGAATTTTGGTCTTTAACTATCAATAGTCAGTGAAAAGTTCAGAACTTTTTTGGATGAAGTTTTGCGGCTACCTTGATCAAATAAAAGCAGAATTTCATGAATAAACATTTTTCATTTGAAGGCGTTCTGGAGTCAAAATAATCTTCCAGGGAAATTCATATCCCAATGGGATCTGTTTTTCTTACCTGAATTTTTTGAAATTTGAAGACTTGATTTACGTTGTCCGAATTTTTCCATAAATCAACTGTCAGTAAAAAGTTTCTTCATCCAACTTGGGACCCGAACCGGACGTTCTGACTGTGATGTCAAGCCACAGTCAGAGATCGTCTATTATTCTCTCAGCATTCGCCTTGTCACTGGTGGCTGGTTTTCTCTCGTTTCCTTGAAACGATTCCCAATGTAGAATTTTAGAATGTAGACATTGATCTGTTCATATTTGTCCTGGGTCAAGTCTCTGACTTTTATTTGCTGTCTGCTTTTCATCATTCTTGAAAAAAGCTTAGTTTCTTTTATTTTATGGGAAAACTTGCGTTCCTGGTTCCACATCGTCCACTTCAGTCCAAACTTCAAGGGATAGAAGAGGCCTTTTAAGTTGGCTTTAATAGGTCACAAAATCATCCTCAATACTGGATCTCATGCATTTATTGGAATTTTTACTAAATTGTTTTTGAAGCCATCAGATTTCAATTAAACGAATAACTAGTATTTGCTATCTTCAGGCGATTATTCTACAACAGTTTCATCAAAAATTGAGGTGACCTATTAAAACAGAAAGGCCTGTTTGGCTCCTGGACTACTTGGGGTGTGTAATTCAGATTCATGATACTCTCCAGACCAGAGTCTCCAGCTTTCACTTGATGGCAAGACTCAAGTGCTTTAATCTTTTTCCAAAACGAAATAAAAAGCTGAGTTGGTATCATGTCCAGTCGACTTACTTATTCTGTTAAGGGGGGAAAAATATATTCTAGGTTTTTATGTCAAATTTAACTTCTTTTTCTAAAAGGCTGGTAAGTTTTTAGTCTAGATTTTAGACATCACAATCTTTCCCCTCTTTTTACTTGAAAAAAAATGTTCTTCTTATTCCCCCTGTTTTTACGAAGGCTTTTTTCCCCTCGTTCTCGTTTTTTTTTGCATACATGCGAACTGAATTAATAGAACCCAATATGAAAAACTATTTGTTGATAATTTCATGCCTTTTGGTTGAAAATGTAATTATTTTGTTGAAAATTCAACTATTTTGTTGAATTATTTTATTATTATGGTTGGTTCAAAAATGAAGAGTTTCGTTGAACACTCGCTGTTTCTTATAGAAATTTCGTCCTTATGGATTGAAAATTTATCGCTGGGTAGAAAATGCATCTTTTTTGGTTGAAATTTAATTATTTTTATTTGAAAAGTATATTATTATATTTTGGGTTGAGAATTTATTTCTTTTGGTTGAAAATCTAATTATTTTGTTAAAAATTCAACTCTTTTCTTGAAAAGTCATCTTTTTGGGTTGGAAGTTGAACTATTTTGTAAAAAAATTGATTTTGTCTTGTTGAATATTAATCTATTTGGCTGAAAATTAAATTTTTTGTTCAAAATTTAACTGTTTTGTAGAAAATTCGCATTTTGGCAACTTTTTGGTTTAAAATTAATCTGTTTTGGTTAATGATTCAACTATTTGGTTGAAAATTAGGTTTTTCGTTGAAGATTCATATTTTCGGGTTAAGAATTCAATTGTTTTGTAGAAAACTCGTTCTTTTTTGGCTTGTAAATTCGACAATTTGGTAAAGATTCTTCTTTTTGGTCCAACTATTTGGTTGTAAATGTAACTGTTTGGTTGAGAATTATTTTTGTTTTTGTAAAATGCAGTCTTTTGTTGAAAGTTCATCTTTTTGGGTTTGAAAGTAAAATGTTTTCTGAAATATTCGACATGTAGCTGAAAATCTGTGCTCATTGTTAAAAATTCCTCTTTTTGGGTTGAGAATACTCCTTTGGTAGAAAATTCCTCTTATTGTTTGAAAATGCAAAAATTCATTTTTCTAAGATTCACCTGTTTGGTTGAAAATTTATAACTATTTTGTTCATTTTTTAAAACATTAATTTCGTTGGTGGGAAATTAACCGTTTTGGTTGAAAACTCAACTGGTTGATTGAAAATTGATCTACTATGTTAAAAATGCATTTTTTAAAAGGTACCATACCTAATATTTAACTTCTTCATTTTTGGTTGAAAATTATTTTTTTTTTAATACAAATTAATTTTTTTATTGAATATTTAACTGTTCAATTATTGTTCAAAGCTTATCTTTTTTAATTGAAAATTCACCTATTTAGTCTTCTGGTAAAAAATTGATCTTGGTTGTATTTTAATATTTTTTGGTTGAAAATTCAAGTTACTTCTTGAATATTCATCTTTTTTTGGCCAAAAATTAAACTGTTTTGTTAACATTCATCTATTTTATAGGAAATTTGTCCATTTGAATAGAAAATACATTTTTCTTGGTTGAAATTCAACTTTATTGTGTAAAATTCATCTGTATTATAAAAAAATTATTTTTTTTGGGTTTGAAAATTGAACTATTTGGTTGAAAATTCGTTTTTGTATCTTAAAAATTTAATTATTTTGTTAAATTCATCTTTTTTGGTCGAAAATTGAACTCTTTTGTGTAAAATTCATTTTTCTTGTAAAAAATTCGCCTTCTATAGGCTTGAAAATTCATCTTCCTGTTTTGAAAATTCAACTATTTTGTTGAAAATTTAATTATTTTGTTGAAAATTCAACTATTTTCTTAAAGTCATATTTTTTAGATTGAAATTGAACGGGTTTTTAAAAACATTTTTCCTTTTTTATAGAAAATTCATTAATTTTGTTAAAAGTTCAATTATTTGGTTGAGAATGTTGAAAATTCAACTACTTTGTTGAAGATTTAATTATTTTGTTGAAAATTCAACTATTTTCTTGAAGT
>CAKNXH010069238.1:0-14719 GCA_932178445.1 Andricus quercusramuli
TTTCTTCTCCAAAAGAAATCTTGAATTATCTTCTCTCCTATCGGGATTTTTGGTATGTTCAGTTTGAGAAAATAAAAGAGGAGATAAGAATCCTGATAGGCAGGATGAAGATAAAGTTCGGGTTGAGATTTCTTTTGGTTTCGAAATTTGTATTCTGGCTGGAGAAGTAATCGATTCTTTTTGATCTATATGCTACTTTTCTTTTTGTCACTTTTTCTATATTTATTGAAAGGACAATTATTAATAAATAAAAAGTTGTTTCATCTGTTCATATAATAAATTATTTAATTATTGATGTCACGAATAATTTGAAACGATTCAACTTGAATAATTTCCGTAATTTCCGTATGAATATAGTTTCACATTTTCGATCTAACTCATTAAAAATTGAAAGCCCCAATTCCTAATAAATAGTTGAACAATTTTGAGTTTAAATCTCTCTAAATTGAATAATTTAAAATTGATAGTGTAAGAAATGAAACAATTTTTTTTCTTTAGATTGATCAAAATGGTAGTATAATTTCACATTGAAAGTCTTCATAACAATTTTAAAATGTTACGAAAGTGGAAAACCCTCTTCATTAATCTATCCGGTAGATGAATCCATTTCTGGAAAATTGGAAAGCCAAGCCTCAAAAAGTTGTTTGAAAAGTTCTAACTACATTTTTAAATTTAGAAATAACTTTTCCCAGGCTATTCATTTTTCGTTTGGCATAATCATCAATAAATTTAACCAGAGAACCCAAGGTTAACAACTATTTAATTCAGGTCTATACCGGTTCATAAATTTTCTTGAATTGTTTTGAATTCTTTGGAATTGATTTGAATTCTTATGAATACCGTTGAATTCTTCTAAATTCAATGTAGATTTTACTGAAATCAATGGCATATTTTGGAAATAAAAAATGTTCTTTATTTGAATTCATTTGGAAATTCTTATTTCTTTATACTGAGTTTTTTAATCTTCTTTGCAAATCTCTTGAATTTTTTCTAATTCTCCTTGAATTCTTTTAAACTCACCTTAATTCTTATAAATGCATTCAATTCTACTGAGTTCAACGTATATGTTAAAAAAATGTTAATTCACTTTGAAAAGTCACCTTGAATTCTTAGGAGTTTCATCAAATTCTTTCGAATTCCGTTGAATTTCTTTGTATTCATTCTTTATTTAAATAATTCAAGGACTTTGGATTATAAATTAGTCACTGTTAGTTACTTTTTCTCTTTTCAAATAAGTTACTTTTTCATTTCTTTAAAATAAATTAGGCTGTGTTAAGTATAAAAATATCAAATTAGAAACGTTAAAAATCAAACAATTAAAAATTGAAGACATCAATTATTGTATAATTCTAATTTTTCTCTGAAGAATAAAATTCAGGATATTAGTTATGAACTTTATAATTAAATTTCCAAAGATCTAAAAATTAAAAACTGCGTTCAAAAATTCATTATCAGAATAACAGCAGTTATCAGCATGTGTTTCCGAATCGATACGCCCTCGAAAAATGTGTTTGGTATGCTACAAAACAGAGACCGGAAACGACGTTCGCCGTGCGTTTACAAATCTTCGTTGGAGCTGGATTCATTGGTGGCGTCAACCGAGTCATTTCGCATTCATTTGGTCCCCGTCCGGCTTCTTTTTTTTCCTTTTCTTTTTTTTTTTTGCCCAACGCCATTACGTTACGAATGAGTGTAGTACGTAATATGTAATGTGTATGTTACTATGAACACGACAGTGTTTTTGTGTAATGCACCCAGTGTTATCGCTCCCGCTGATCTTGCAATCAGCTTGTACATATGTGCATTGTGCATTGTAGCCACGTTTGCGTTCATATAATAGTTTCGATACGAAAGGATACTCATAGCCAGACAGTGTCCAGGTCCCTTCAGCGGAAGGCCGATGGGATTTTACATTTTTAATGTTAGACAAACACCATTGGCTACACGTTTGTTCGTGGTCTCATTGTTGGGGAAATTGGAAACGAGGAGGAAAATGTGGAAATTTGTTGAATATTTAGAGTGGAAAGAAAATTAGGTAATCAAGTAGGAGAGTGCAGACTTTACACGCTCTCTCACTTCCCCTTTTTCTCGTTTAAATGCGATCTGAATTAATAGAACCCAATAGCTTTACATGAGGACTTTGTAAAGCTCTTCGCCTGGGGTACTTGCTAGAGAGATTGATCAGCGACCTGGGTCGGAGCAGTATTGTGGAACGAACGCGATGTTCAAATAAAGAACACTGGAATTCTAGATTAATCTAAAAATCTATACTTTTTGATTCAAAATTTCATTGTGTTGTTGAAAATTCAACTTCCTGGCTAATAGTTCAACTGTCTTCTTAAAAATTCGTCTTTTTTTATTCGAAAATTAAACTATTTGGAAAAAATCGTTGAAAACATAAACTCAAAAAAGTCAACTCATGTAACAGAATTGAACAAAATCCAAAAATCAGTGTGATCGACCCGTTACAGGCAGTTTTATGGCAAAGGAAAAAAGAGGGTTTGAAAATTCGTCTTTGTAGATTGAAAATTTAACTGTTTGTTTAAAAATTTAACTATTTTCTTGAAAATTCCACTTTATTCTGAAAATTTCGGCTATGGTTGAAAATTCGTTTTTTGTTGTTGTTGAATTCAACAGTTTTTGATAATTCACAAGAATTTATTCCCCTATTATGTCCCAATTTTTGTGAACAATCGCCCCATTTTCCCTTATTGGAGATGATTTTGGATAATTTTTTCTTTTTATTAGAGTTTTTCTTAATTGAATGTTTATATTCAAAAATCAATCAAATGTTTTTAAACTGGTCGTGAAAAATTATTTAAGGGAACGACCTTTTTTAGTCGAACATTTGAACATTGAAATTTTTCTTCCTTTAAAGCTGAGATTTTAAAAAAAAATTTATTTTCACTTGGAAATTCGATAGTGTTTTAATTTAACTTTTGAAACTTGAATCTATTTTAGTTTCGAAATATAACCTCGTTTCGGTTCTAATTCAATTCGAGTGAATGTTTTTGTTTGATTTTTAATTTAAATCCTTTTCATTTTTAAAACGGCAGAATTCGAACAATTTTCATAATTTTTTTTCAGCTTGTAAATTTGATTAGAGATTGCTTTTCAATCCGAAAGTTTTCAGGGATGGACACTATGGACAGTTTTCAAATTAAAACTTTTCCAATTAGAATGCTTTCAACTTCAGGTGTTTTTTTTATCTGAAAACTTTCAAATCGGAACGTTTCTAAGTTTTATCAGCTTCACTGATGTACAAAAACGTAATCAATATTTTTTTGAAACCCCTTCTAACTACAACTGTGAACATGTTCAATTTAAATACTTTCAAAATTATAGGCTTTCAATTTTTAATTTAATTTAGAAATGTATGGATTCTTTTAAAAGCAGATATTTTAATTGAATTGATATTTCAACATTTTATTACCTATTTTAGTGAAAAAATAAAGTTGTAATATTTTTTGCCCTAAAATTGAGTATTTAAAATTAAATGTATTGAAATATTTTAAAATTTTAAAGAATTCAAATTAAATGAATGAATTATCGAAATCAAAAAAATACTACAAGTTTCCGTTTTCTCTTAAATAGTGTTATTTGTTTATTGCATAAACAAAAATATGTATGTCGTATAATTTTCTCAACGATTTATGTACTATTGAGAGATTAATCTTCAAGAAATAAATAATTTTTTTTCTACCAAAAACGACGAATTTTCTATCAAAAATGACAAATCGATCGGTACAGATAAGGCTATGTCGTGATTTAGTTCTGATATTGAAAAGACGTAGACTTTCATTTTTTACATTGTCTGGATAATGTAAAATGTACTTAAATCGATTTAGAAAATTCATCTTTTTGAGGAGAAAACTCATCTTTGTTGGTTGAAAATTAATTTTTCTGGGTTGAAAGTGAACTTTTTTGTTAAAAATTCAACTATATTCTAAAAAATGCGTCTTTTTACTTTGAAACTATTTTCCAAAGCATTCGACTCTTTAGATTCAAAACTTCACTGTTCTTAAAAATTCGTTTTGTTGGGTTAAAAATTCATCTATTTTGGTAGAAAATCTTTTTTGATTGAAAATTCAACAATTTTGTTGGAACTGGAATATTTTTATTTGAAATGTTAGACATTTGAAGCGTTCTCCTGTTTTGAGATTCGTCATTAAAATTAAATTTTAAGGCTTTTGAACACTCTGAAATGGAAATAATGTTGGGTTTTCAATGCAATTAATAAAAAAAATTGTTGGGTATTTGATAGTCGAGAAAATGAAGAAAAAAAGTGAAGTTTTTGAAGGAGATAGTGTGGCAAATGATCTTTATTGAACCAAGGAATGAATTCTTGGGCAGGTGGTGCCCATCAGTCCACCTGGGGTTTTCGAGAAGTGCATACCCTCAGCCTGAGAAACGGTACCTTCTCGGTGCCTTTGGGTGGAACCCAGTGCCGTAAACGTAAACGGCATAAACCTTACGGCTTACGACCATGATTGCAAGCCCCTTTACGCTTCGTGCCCTTTTATGACGAACAATTACGACTTACGACCCTACCTTCTTAACTATATATAAAGGTTCAAAATTCAAAAGTAAATTCTGATTTAGTAACTGCAGGTAATTTATTTTCATCTTAGGAATGTTTCACACAAAAGATTCAAATCAAGAGGCCATCAAAGGGTTCCTCATTCAAACAATAATTATTTTTAGTCCTTTATAAATATTCTATCAGTTCCTAAAATATGTTTTAAGTTTATCTTCACGCCTGTTTTCATATTTTTTATTTAATATTAAATTAAATAACAATGTTTTTTTCATTTTTTTCAAATTACGTTATAGTATTTGGTTTATACTTATTCAAATCAATTTTCTTTTTAGCTTTTTCACTAATCTCAGGAAAATATTTCTTTTTGAACATATTAATATGTTAAATATGGAATGAATGTTAAGTACCTGTGAAAATAGTTTAAAAAATTGTCTAATTATTTATCAAATTATAGCATTCCCAAAAACTTGCGCCATTAAGAAATTGCCTGTCCTTTCATAAAGTTATCACTACAAATTTTTTTTTGTGTGTCATAGTGTCCCCTGAACTGTTTACAAAATTAGAAAAAAAATTGTTTATAAAAAATTGTTAATTTTTTTCAATTTAAGCCGTAAATGGATTATTTTTGTTTAAAATGCAAAATGATTGTGTGCCAAAAGTAAAAGAATCAATTAACGGCATAGATGAAACAAAATAAGAAATTTTTTGCCAAAAGGAGCTTAAGAGACTCTTGAATTTTTGTTTCTAATACTGAAAAGATTCAGGGAACGTTTTGTTGTGTCACCAAAAGAAAGAATTGGTAAAGAAACCATTTTAGCCAAATTTAAAGCCTTTTTGGACCACTCTTATTCCTTTTTTTCAATTTTTTATAAACTTTGTTCATTACAATTTAACCAGTCACAGATATATAATTAAAGGGGTTATTTAGGTATTGTTTAATACTTAGAAGGGGTTTAAGTTCAGAATTGTTTTCAAAAATTCGATAGACTTTTATGAAAAGCTTTCGATTTTTTTCCCTAGATTCTGCCTTCAGGTCAAACTTGTAACAAAGAAGTCGCAAAATTTCCCAAATGTGTAAATACGTACAGTTTTCTTTTTTAATAATTACATATTTTAATAAATTTCAGTAATATTGATAAAAATATTGTTTTTTATTTTTTTAAATCATGTGGTTAGTACAATCATTTGCAATTTTGCTACTTTTTCACCAAGTTTGAACCTAGGGTAGAATCTAAGGGAAAAGGCTAAACAAATTTAGCAAAATACTTTGAACAATTTGAATTATTTTCAGAGTTATTCCAATTTTTATAAAACATCAAAATTTGACTTTTTTGTAATATCTGTTAATTTATTTGACATTTTGGAATTTTAATAACTTTTGTGCTAGTATGAGGAAACAAATGTGTAATATAAAAATTAAGCCTCTTTAGCAGTCGTTTAAAAAAGGGATTCGTTGAACATTGAATAGATTAAACGTTTAAAGTATTTGTCATGCCAAAAAACAGATCTCTGAAAAACAACTAGTCTTTCAATGATTTTAATAATCAAAATAATATTACGGATAATGTAATTTCTAATAAAAAACATTATTTTGATTGAACCAAATTTCGAAACTTGCAAAAATATTTATTTTACCCTTTTTTCCAATTTTGAAAGTAAATTTGTCTGTGGCTGAAGTCGTTAGAACAATTTTTGTTTTCCTCGAAAATATACGTAATGTATTAAAATCCGACCATTTTTAATTGCAACATTTTCAGTTTAAAATTTTTTCTATTAAAATTAAATAGATTAACGTTTAAATCTTTAAATTTTGGAAATGAATCATCAGAAACCTTTACCAGATTCTTCAACTATGTCTGTGAATTTAATTATATTTTAAATGAAAACTTTCTTCCTCCACTCATTAACCTCGTCATTAACACAATAAACTTTTATATTTTTTATCAGATATTCAGATAATGCGACATGAAACCTTTCTAATTATTTCTAATGTGCAATGCACTTAAAATGCTTCCGAAGTGGACATAATTCCTTCCTGTGATTCTCTATTCCACTGCTGCAATTTCCACGTAATTAAACTTAATCATAAGAGTGTGTACAATTTCTATAATTTCTATTTGCGCAATCTAAAACTTAAAAATAGGAAAAATTCAGATGTTTAATTTGTTGGAATGAAAGACTTTATACCCAGAGTTTTTTCAAATGAAAAAAAAAAACAAAGTTTCTCTTCAAACTAAAACTTTTTCCTCTAGTCTGACTTTTTATTCAGTCAAATTGATTGTGTTGGAAAATTTATCTGACTATGTGACTCATCATCAGGATATTAGTCACGAGACAAAATGTCACCGTCAATAATTGTATTTTCAGTCCCTTTCTATTATAAAGTCCTTGGGACTTTAGGACCCCATTCTCTTTCCTTTGAGTTTGTGCACGAAATGACGGGACCTTCAAAGTTCAAACGATTTTGAGTAGCTTATGAAGGCCCTTAGAGATCTCAAATCATCGTTCCTAATGAAAATGGGAGGAGGCACCAGTAAGAAATAGGAGGGAAAATAAATAATCGTAAATCATTATACAATTCCCCGAAAATTTCTCAGAAATATTTATCTTCCAACTTGCAGACCTAAACCTGAAGACCAAATTCGAAAATCGAAATCTAAAATGCATTAAGGCCCTATTAGGATTTTACTTTTAAATTAATAGTTAATGTCACTTTAGTAATATTTAATTCAAACTTAATGTCCATCTTTTACATCTTCAACGACCTCCTGAAATTGTTTTTTCACTTGTAAGTATTTTTGAGTATCAAAAATTTTGACGAATCGGAGAAATCTTAGTAATGGTCCGTTCCTACCATAATTTTCACTGGTTTATTTTTATTGGAAACTTCTTTTTTATGTGCCCAATAAAAAATCCTGGCCATTTATTGAGCCCTGGCTCCGCTCCTTGGCTCCAACTTCAAGTTTTACTCGTCTCGAAATATTTAAGATTTTAAAGCTGACCATTTTATGGAATGGTTCCAAGTCCAAAATTGTCCCCAAAAAGGGTGTTTTCTGAAATCTGTTTCACACGTGTGACCTTCCAACTTATTTTTAATGCGGAAAAAAGTGTGGCTACATAGTTTGCTCACGTAAACTTTTTCCTTATTTGGATAAAACTTTTCCAACATTCTTGAAGCATTTATTGCTTTTTAATCGAGATATCGTTTTCGGCTAGGTTCAGTTTATTTATATTATATTATTTTATTTCAACAAAAGTAATTAAAACTAGTGACATCAACTTTCTGCTTTATTTTATCGTTTATAATCTCGAAGATGCAATTTTAATTTATGAATATTTCAAGGCAGGCGTAAGTTTATTGCTTGTTTTGAGAATCAGTGACACAGTTATGCGAAGTCTAGTTTATGCTTAGTAGGTAAACTTGTAAAAATGCCTCGTTTTAAGATGTTTTGACCTGGAACTTGAAAAATTGAAATTATAGATCTTAAGGTTTGAATTTTGTTCCCGAAATTTGTTATTGTATTCTTAGTTATTTTAGAAACTCGAATCACGTTTTAAAATAAAATTGTCTAGCTTGAACGATTTTTGAACTTATACTTTCGAGTTTTCGTGTAATTTTAATCTTAAATCAGGGTTGCCAGAGGTCAGGGAATTCCAGAAAATCAGGGAATTGTCAGGAAAAACCTGACAGAGGCAGGGCATTTTCGGTAAACTGAAGTTGAAGTTAATTTGCTTATTTTGTTAAAAAGTCATTCTTTTTGGTTGAAAATTCGTCTTTTTGAATTGATAATTCATCTATTTTGGAAGACATTGCAACTTTTTTGTTGAAAATCATAACTGTGTGGTTGAAAGTTAATGTCTTTTGTTTGAAGATTCAACTATTTTCGGTTCAAAATTAAAATATTTTTTGGTTGACATATCGAACTATTACATTTTTTAATTGAAAATTTAACTACTTAGTTTTTTTATTATTTATTACTGTTTTATGTAAAAATTTATATTTGGTTCAAATTTTATCTTTTTGAGTTGAAACTCAACTGTTTCGTTAAAAATTGATCAACAGCAATAAAATTGTTTAAAGTATACTCAGAGACAAACCTTTTTTGCGTTAACCTTATCATTGTTCTCCTAGTGCAAGGTTGTTTTTCTACCGAAAAGAAAAATTTAGAACGGTCTAGGAAAATGAAAAATTTAGAATTTTCAGGGGAAATAAAAAATGTAGAATGGTCAGGAAAAATGAAAAATTTGTCAGTGAAAAGTCAGGGAATTTCAAAATTGGGATTTTGAAGCAACCCTGCAAGTGTAGATGCGTGGACGGGGATTTATTTTAGATGGCAGTCAGGTCGGAAAATCAAAAATACAGATCCCGTTATGTTTCTCATGAAGACTTTTAGGTTTTATATTTCTTCTTTGGACTCGTGGCGCGAGTCAGCAAGTTTAGAGGTAAACGGGTTTCTTCTCTTCCTCTGATATGTACCAGCTGTTTTATACAGGGTGTCTCAAAACTTGTAAATTACGTGACTGACCTAAGGTTACTTATTTCGTCGAATTATTAGGCTCAAAAAATTCCCAAGCAATGCAAAAATATAAAAATATATTAGAATCGGTCAAGTTAACCCAGTAAAAAGCATCTCGATTTATCAAAATCTTAATCCCAATTTCTGATACTGAATTTTTGTACTTCTCTTTTTTAGAAAAAGTTTTGTTGTATTCATCTGGAAACTAGAAATTAAAGATGATTTGATCAAGTAGTTACTGGAGGTAAATGAAGTGGATTATTTTTTTAGTTTGTTAATATTATCGCCTTATTTAAAATTTAAGTGGTTTGGCCACCTGCAGAATTTGTTTTGTCGTAAATAATTTTATGAACTGTTGGAGGAATTATAAAACACTTGGAGTGAAACCTGTCATTGGTGAATAAAGACTTGTAAATGGGATGTACATTATACAGACACCCTCTGTGTACCTTCCTGGCGTTACACCTGTCTTTAACGATTATCGTTCGGCTATCTAAAGACTGATCTGAAAGTCGAATAAATTTGTTACCGGAATATTGTGCGGCATGTGCACGTCATGACGGTATCAATTAAAATCATCTATTCACGTAAGAACCATAACAGAAACTGGAAGCCAGAACCAGTTTTCTGTTTCCTCAAGTGCTTCCAGCATTTGTTGTTTTCAAACTATTTTGCCACCCAAGCTTTGATCCGAGGACGTGGAGGATCAAAGGAATTCGATTCATTTTTTGAACGTTTTTTTGCTAGTCTGAAAATCTTTTTAGATTCTGGAGCCAAAAAACCTGGAAACCAGGGAAAATTCAGAGAATTTTGTTAGTGAGGGGAAATCAGTGATTTCGAAAATAAAAAGTCAGGGAATTTCCGTGAGAAGCACTTTGAGCAACTGTCCAGAATAATCAGGACTGCCACACAGTCACTTTTTTTCTCAAATCACTTTTTTTTAAAGATAAAGTCACTATAGTCACTTTTTAAAAATAGATTTTAATAATTTGAAAGGATTTAAGAGGATTTAAAAGATTGATGTGTATTTTAAAAAATTACAAGAAAAATTCCTTGTAATTTTTTGAAAATGCCCTGAAATCCTATTGTACTCATATTTTTAAGAGCTTTGAAGAGTTTCATGGAATTTCAAAGGTTTTGAAATATTTTAGGGTATTTCAAACGTTTTAGCGTATTTTTGAAAATCCCCAAGAATTTTAAAGAACTTGCAAAAAATGCAAGGAATTTCAAAAGATATAAATGATTTTAAATATATTAGGCCTATTAGGGTACATATGATAGATTTGAATACATTAAAGTTTTTTGCAAAGGATTTTTAAGATGTTACGGCATTTTAAAGATTTGTATTTTTTTTTTAAATCCAAATAATGTTTCAAGAGCTTCAAAAAATCTCAAGGGATTTTAAATATTTTAGAGTATTTTAAAAGATTCCAAGGAATTTCCAATTGATTCCAGTTATTTGATGGGATTTTAAAGCATTTGAAATATTTTAGGGAATTTTAATAGATTTTTAATAATTTCAAGGAATTTTACAGAGATTTAACAATTCGCAAGAAATTTCTAAGGATTTTAATGATTTTAAGAGATTGAAAAAAATGTTATGGGGGCTTAAAGAATTTCCTAGAATTTTGGAAGATATGGAACGATTTTACATGATTCTACAGGTTTAAAGATATTTTAAAAGATTCCAAGGGATTTTTAATTGAGGTCGATAATTTGAAGAGATTTCAAAGCTTTTGAAATATTCTAGGTTATTCTAAAAGATTCCAAGGAATTTTCAAGAGATTAAAAATGTTTCAAGGGATTTACAAGGATTTCAACGATTTTTTTTTAATCACGAGATTTTAAAGAATTTCCTAGAAATTTGAAAGATATGTAACGATTTCTTAGAACCTACAAGGGTTTAAGATATTTTAAAAGATTTCAAAGAGTTTATTCACGGGAAGTGAGGGATTTTGTGGTTTTTCAAATATTTGAAGAGATTAGTCAACTATTTCTTGCAATTCAGTTGCAATTCACTCGTAATTCTTATTAATTTATTCTAAATTCTTTTAAATTTTTGAATTCTCTTGAAATTTTCAAAATCCACTTCAATTTTTCCAAACTGACTCAATTCTACTCACTTCAATGCACTTAAAAAAAAATTTTCTTCTAGTTTTTGTCGAGTTTCGGTTTTTGTTTACTTCATTTTGAGGTTTTTTACACTCGCCTTTAATTCTTAGGCATTTATTCAAATTCTCTACAGTTTCCCTAATTTTTGTCTAAACTCATTCCAAACTTACTGAATTCAGTGAATTTTTTCAAAAATTTTGTAATTGTTTTCAATTCACTTGATTTGTTTTTAATTCTCTTGCATTGTTTTCAGTTCGCTTGAATTGCTTTAAATTCTTTTGAATTATTCTCAATTAACAAATAAATTTTTAATGAATAAAATAAAATATTATATAATAAAAATAATGACTTTTTTGTAATATAATTATAATACTAATAAATTATAATTAATAAAGTAAAAAATTATAATTATTAATATTATATTGTCATCAAATTTTTTTAAAAATTATTTGTATTATTTTTCAATTATTCTTAAATTTCATTATTTTTTGGATTCTACAAAATTTAACTCTGGCATTTATGAGAATAATTAATTAAAATTAAAAATGGTTTTATTCCATTTATGAAATATTCTATATTAAATATATTACATGATTAGAATTTTGGTCTTTAACTATCAATAGTCAGTGAAAAGTTCAGAACTTTTTTGGATGAAGTTTTGCGGCTACCTTGATCAAATAAAAGCAGAATTTCATGAATAAACATTTTTCATTTGAAGGCGTTCTGGAGTCAAAATAATCTTCCAGGGAAATTCATATCCCAATGGGATCTGTTTTTCTTACCTGAATTTTTTGAAATTTGAAGACTTGATTTACGTTGTCCGAATTTTTCCATAAATCAACTGTCAGTAAAAAGTTTCTTCATCCAACTTGGGACCCGAACCGGACGTTCTGACTGTGATGTCAAGCCACAGTCAGAGATCGTCTATTATTCTCTCAGCATTCGCCTTGTCACTGGTGGCTGGTTTTCTCTCGTTTCCTTGAAACGATTCCCAATGTAGAATTTTAGAATGTAGACATTGATCTGTTCATATTTGTCCTGGGTCAAGTCTCTGACTTTTATTTGCTGTCTGCTTTTCATCATTCTTGAAAAAAGCTTAGTTTCTTTTATTTTATGGGAAAACTTGCGTTCCTGGTTCCACATCGTCCACTTCAGTCCAAACTTCAAGGGATAGAAGAGGCCTTTTAAGTTGGCTTTAATAGGTCACAAAATCATCCTCAATACTGGATCTCATGCATTTATTGGAATTTTTACTAAATTGTTTTTGAAGCCATCAGATTTCAATTAAACGAATAACTAGTATTTGCTATCTTCAGGCGATTATTCTACAACAGTTTCATCAAAAATTGAGGTGACCTATTAAAACAGAAAGGCCTGTTTGGCTCCTGGACTACTTGGGGTGTGTAATTCAGATTCATGATACTCTCCAGACCAGAGTCTCCAGCTTTCACTTGATGGCAAGACTCAAGTGCTTTAATCTTTTTCCAAAACGAAATAAAAAGCTGAGTTGGTATCATGTCCAGTCGACTTACTTATTCTGTTAAGGGGGGAAAAATATATTCTAGGTTTTTATGTCAAATTTAACTTCTTTTTCTAAAAGGCTGGTAAGTTTTTAGTCTAGATTTTAGACATCACAATCTTTCCCCTCTTTTTACTTGAAAAAAAATGTTCTTCTTATTCCCCCTGTTTTTACGAAGGCTTTTTTCCCCTCGTTCTCGTTTTTTTTTTGCATACATGCGAACTGAATTAATAGAACCCAATATGAAAAACTATTTGTTGATAATTTCATGCCTTTTGGTTGAAAATGTAATTATTTTGTTGAAAATTCAACTATTTTGTTGAATTATTTTATTATTATGGTTGGTTCAAAAATGAAGAGTTTCGTTGAACACTCGCTGTTTCTTATAGAAATTTCGTCCTTATGGATTGAAAATTTATCGCTCGGTAGAAAATGCATCTTTTTTGGTTGAAATTTAATTATTTTTATTTGAAAAGTATATTATTATATTTTGGGTTGAGAATTTATTTCTTTTGGTTGAAAATCTAATTATTTTGTTAAAAATTCAACTCTTTTCTTGAAAAGTCATCTTTTTGGGTTGGAAGTTGAACTATTTTGTAAAAAAATTGATTTTGTCTTGTTGAATATTAATCTATTTGGCTGAAAATTAAATTTTTTGTTCAAAATTTAACTGTTTTGTAGAAAATTCGCATTTTGGCAACTTTTTGGTTTAAAATTAATCTGTTTTGGTTAATGATTCAACTATTTGGTTGAAAATTAGGTTTTTCGTTGAAGATTCATATTTTCGGGTTAAGAATTCAATTGTTTTGTAGAAAACTCGTTCTTTTTTGGCTTGTAAATTCGACAATTTGGTAAAGATTCTTCTTTTTGGTCCAACTATTTGGTTGTAAATGTAACTGTTTGGTTGAGAATTATTTTTGTTTTTGTAAAATGCAGTCTTTTGTTGAAAGTTCATCTTTTTGGGTTTGAAAGTAAAATGTTTTCTGAAATATTCGACATGTAGCTGAAAATCTGTGCTCATTGTTAAAAATTCCTCTTTTTGGGTTGAGAATACTCCTTTGGTAGAAAATTCCTCTTATTGTTTGAAAATGCAAAAATTCATTTTTCTAAGATTCACCTGTTTGGTTGAAAATTTATAACTATTTTGTTCATTTTTTAAAACATTAATTTCGTTGGTGGGAAATTAACCGTTTTGGTTGAAAACTCAACTGGTTGATTGAAAATTGATCTACTATGTTAAAAATGCATTTTTTAAAAGGTACCATACCTAATATTTAACTTCTTCATTTTTGGTTGAAAATTATTTTTTTTTAATACAAATTAATTTTTTTATTGAATATTTAACTGTTCAATTATTGTTCAAAGCTTATCTTTTTTAATTGAAAATTCACCTATTTAGTCTTCTGGTAAAAAATTGATCTTGGTTGTATTTTAATATTTTTTGGTTGAAAATTCAAGTTACTTCTTGAATATTCATCTTTTTTTGGCCAAAAATTAAACTGTTTTGTTAACATTCATCTATTTTATAGGAAATTTGTCCATTTGAATAGAAAATACATTTTTCTTGGTTGAAATTCAACTTTATTGTGTAAAATTCATCTGTATTATAAAAAAATTATTTTTTTTGGGTTTGAAAATTGAACTATTTGGTTGAAAATTCGTTTTTGTATCTTAAAAATTTAATTATTTTGTTAAATTCATCTTTTTTGGTCGAAAATTGAACTCTTTTGTGTAAAATTCATTTTTCTTGTAAAAAATTCGCCTTCTATAGGCTTGAAAATTCATCTTCCTGTTTTGAAAATTCAACTATTTTGTTGAAAATTTAATTATTTTGTTGAAAATTCAACTATTTTCTTAAAGTCATATTTTTTAGATTGAAATTGAACGGGTTTTTAAAAACATTTTTCCTTTTTTATAGAAAATTCATTAATTTTGTTAAAAGTTCAATTATTTGGTTGAGAATGTTGAAAATTCAACTACTTTGTTGAAGATTTAATTATTTTGTTGAAAATTCAACTATTTTCTTGAAGT
>CAKNXH010069239.1:4907-28504 GCA_932178445.1 Andricus quercusramuli
CAACAAAAAAAGAACGAATTTTTAACAAATCAATTAAATTTTCAACCAAAGAGAGGAATTTTTAACTAAAACCAAATGAAAACGAAAAAATGAATTTTCAACAGGTGGTTCGAATATTAACCAAGAAGTTGAATTTGCAATCAAAAATATTCATTTTCTAACAAAAACGACCAATTTTGAACGAAGTAGATGAATTTTCAACCTACTAGTTGATTTTTTTTTATTTTTCTGAATTTGAACCAGTGTAATGAAAAATACAATATTCACATAATATCCACTACTTGGATTTTCAGCTGAAAAAGATAACATTGCAATCAAAAATACATAAGTTAAATTTTAAGTTAAAAAAGTTAGTTTTTAACCAATAAAACCGAATTTTCAACCAAATTATTTTCAACTGAAGTCAAGAATCTTCAACCAGAAAAATGAGATTTTAACAAAGTACTTAAACTTTCAGCAAGAAGTTAAATTCTCAACTAAAAAATATGAATTTTCAAACAAAAATGAAATAGTTACAATTTCAATTAAAAAATAAATGTTTCACAAAAAATATAATATTCAACGAAATAGTCCAATTTGTAATCAAGGAATGAATTTTCAACTAGAATGAAGAATCTTCAACTGAAATACTCAGATTTTCAAATAAAAAAAAATCTGGATAAAAAAAACGATTTTCAACGATATGGTTGAATTTTCAAGCGAAGAAATAAATTATTCGATCAAATTAGTTAAATTTTCAATCCAAAAAGACGTACTTTTAACAGAACAATTGAATTTTCGAACAAAAAATGAATTTTTAACAAAATTGTTAAATATCCTATAAATAAGATTAATTTTTGACTACAAATTTGAATTTTTAGCCAAAATCGTGAATTTTCAACGAGGAAGATTAATTTTCTACTGAAAAAGGCGAATTTTGATCAGAATTTTTACTTCAAATTTTACTTTAAATACAAAAAATTACTTCAAATAATTTGAATTATTCAGGATCACAAGTGATTACACCGAATTAATCCGGCCTGTAAGTAGATTACTTTGTAATACTGGGATTACTCCGAACTACTTGAATTACCTTAGATCATAAGTGAATTATTCCGAATTACTCCGTCTTACCAGAGGATTACTTCAGAATACTGGAATTACTCTGTACTACTTGATTTATCGCGGATTACTAGGATTACTTCAAATTACTTAAATTACTTAGTATTACAAGTGGATTACGCCGACTAATCCGCCATACAATTGCATTAATTTGGAATAATGGAATTAATCCGAACTACTTGAATTACGACGGATTACTGGGATTCGAAGTATTCCAATTACCCTGGATTACAATTGGATTACACCGCATTATTGGGATTACTATTTCGGTTAAACAAGCAGTCCACCGGATTACCGGAGTTGATTCCCCCTCGGAAAAATTGAATCCCAAGAGAGACTTTCGAGTCCAAAGAAGCTTGTTCTCCAACTGATCAGATTCCCCAAGAAACTTGAACAGTTCTTTCCAAAAGGGAATTCTCTTGTTCAGTGATCCTGGCTAATATCTTTGTCCAGTAGAGAGCCAATACGCAAGGTGGTCCCTTACTACCTCAGCTTTAGGGTGCCTCTCTTTCGAAGTTATCGATCGAAATATACGCTCATTGCTTCCAGGGAATGGGGTACGTGCTCTGGTACCGCAATTCTCCCAAGAAACGCCGGAAGTATCCGTTTCCTCCATACCATTTCACCCTTTCACCCCTTCTTCTTCTGACTTCCAAAACTCCTCAAGAGCACTCTTTCTCTTACTTCTAGGATCCGGATCGGATCGGCTCGCGATAGAGACCCACAAAAACAAAATTGAGTTTTGCAGACCCAGGAATCCTTAAGGTCGAATTTGTATTCGATAGGCATGCTCTCACGGCAAATGGAAACTCAGAAACGGGGATAACTGAAGATTTATTGACTGAGATTAAAAGGAGCTGAAGTTGCCTTGCTTGCTTTATTACCTCTCTTCATGAAATATACATATTTCACCATTTTTCCCCTCTTTTGAAGAATACCTCTGTTTTGAGAATCTGACGCTCTCCCCACTTTTTCTTTTTTCTTGTGCATCAAATAAAAAAAAAAAAATTGTACATCCGTCCGTGCTTTTTTCCAAGAAAGGGAAGCAGAGGAAGTGAGAAGAAATGAGGAAGAAGTAGTAGGGGAAATGCGGGGTGGGAGAGTAGAGGAAATTAGAGGAAACGAGTAGTGGGAGAGCGGAGGAAGTGAGGGGACATGAGAGGAGTTGAAGCAGGGGAAATTATGTGAAATGAGAGAGAGTAGGGACAGAGAGAGGGGACAAGAGTGTGGTGCAGGGTATGTAAGGGGAATTAGGGAGGGGAATTGAGAGAAGTAAGTGTAAGTGAAGGGAAGTAGAGGAAATTATCAGAAATGAGGGTGAGTATTAGAGAGGAAATGAGGGCTGAAGAAGGGAAGTAGGGAACGGGGAGTGATGGCCGGAGAAGCAAAAAGAAGGGCAAGTATAAGAGGAAATGAGGGGTGGGGGAGTAGAGGAAATAAGGGGAAACGAGTAGTGCGGTAGCGGAGGAAGTGAGGCGAAATGAGAGGAGTTCAAGTAGGGTAAATTATGTGAAATAAGAGAGAGTAGGGGCAGAGAGAGGGGACGTCGGTGGGGTGTAGGGTATGTAAGGGGAATTAGGAAGGAGAAGTAAGAGCAGTGTGAGTGAGGGGATGTATGGAAAGTGTAAGTGAGGGGAAGTAGGGGAAACGATTATAAATGAAGGTCAGTATTAGAGAGGAAGTGAGGGTTGAAGAACGAAAGTAGGGAAAGGGAAGTGACAGCTGGAGAAGCGAGAAGAAGGGGAAGTAGAGGAGGAGCAGTTGGGAGAGGGGAAGTAGGAAAATGAAGGGGGGGTAGGGGAAATTGAGGTTTAGATAACATCATGAAAGTCTTAATAGTCTACGAAACCCTTTTCTGTAGGAGCGCGACGCCTCCTTTGACTACTTTATTCAAATTCAAATCTACTATTATATTTATGCGTCAAAGTTCGTCTCATTTAGGTATAAATTCCACTATTAGGTTGAAAATTTAATTATTTTGTTAAAAATTTCATTATTTTCCCAAAAAGTCATATTTTTTGGTGACAATTTTAACGAATTTGTTGAATTTTTTTATTTAGGATGAAGATTCATTTCCTTAGTTAAAAATTCAACTACCCCATTTCCAGAAAATGAGTCTTCTTTGTTAAAAAAATCGTCTTTTAGACTGAATGTTGATCTCTTTTGTTGAAAATTATTTTTTCAACTAAAAATATAACTACTTCATTTATGTTTGAAAATTGATATTTGAAACTGAAAATTTTCCAGTTGAAAATTCAACCATTTAGTTGTAAATTCATTTATTTTGTCGAATATACGTCATTTTTGACAGGAGATTAATATTTTTGGTTGAAATTTCATCCTTCTCGATTAAAAATGCAATGTTTGGTTCAAAGTTGAATTACTTTTTGAATGATGATTATTTTTTTGGTTAAAGATTCAACTAATTGGTTAAAAGTTGAACCACTTTGTTAAACATTACTATTATTGTATTTGGTACAAAATGCAAGTATTTAGTTAAAAATTAGTCTTTTTGATCAGAGAATTAATATTGTTTAATGAAAATTCATCTTCTTTGTTAAAGGTTCAACTATTTGGATTTAGGCTAAAACTTCGTATTTTCCGGTTAAATTCAACAGGTTGGAAATACTTTTTTTTTAAAATTAATTATTCACTTGAAAATTTGCAAATTCTATTTTTATTGAAAAATAGCCCTGTGAATTAAAAATTTAACTATTCTATTTCAAATTCATCTCTCTCAATTGGAAAAATATCTTTCTTGGTTGACAATTTAAATGTTTTGTTAAAAATGTATTCTTTCGGATCAAAAACTCATCTTTTATAGTAGAATAGTTATCTTTCTTGGCTAAAAAATACCATTAAATATAAATGTCTAATTTTTTGGTATTTTCTGGCAGAAAAGAATAACATGAAACTATAAAAAAGTAAACTATTTGGCGGCAAATTAATTAATTTTGTTGAAAATTCATTTTAGTATATTCATATTGGTTGAAAATTCCAACATTTTGTTGAAAATTATTTATTTTCAAAATTAATGATTTCTAACTTAAGATTAAGCTATTCTATTTTTGGCTGAAACTCATCGACTTAAGAGTAAAAAAATTGAAACCTCGAATTTTTTTACTGAAGTTGGAGTAAGAGAAGCAAAAAAGTATAATTTTCGAAGAAAACTCAAATTCTTCAAAAAGTGGACTTAGCAAAGTTTATCTTTCTCTGTTTAAATTATATTTGTTTATAACAAAATTGAGATAATGTTCAAAAAAAAAATGCTAATAAAGAAATTTTTTCGGATGAAAGTCACTAAAGTAAAAAAATGTATGAAAACTCATACCTCAGTGGTTCGGAATTAGTATAAGGGATTCCAGAAAAGCTCTGAACCAGGAGCACTATACTACTGTATATAGATGCTAAAATAAGGATCTCATTATGGGTCAACAGCTGGCTACTTTCCAGGGTATTAAAAATCCGATATTTATGTGTGCTTTTCTTAAGCAAAAAGTAAAATCCGCCTTCACCTATTACGTCCCAGGGGGGGGGGGGGGGGCGTATTTTCACCCAATAACGTAACATTTTTAATTTATGAATTTTCTGTACCACGAATTTTGTATTTTAAAATTTCTAAATAAGTAATTTGACTTCATCATAAAATTTATTTCTAAATGTTTTTAAACATTATTAATAGAAGAAAAAATGTTGAATCATAAATTATTATTTAATGATGAAAAGTAATTATGTTCTTGAATTTTCGCTACCACCCAATAATTTCTAAACTTTTTTCCTTTTTCAAAGAGATAAGAAAAATTAAATTATGGAGAAAAACTTATTTTAAAGGATTGGAAAAAAATTAGAAACTTTTTAATAATTATGAAAGATTTGAAGGGATTATAGTACATCTTTTCAACAAAAAATTAATTTACAACCTAATAGGTTAAATTTCAAATAAAATTATAAATCTTCAACAAAAATAAAGCGATTTTGTGAAAATTAATTGAACTTTAAACCAAAAGTAGATGAATTTTCTATAAAATAGTTAAATCTCCAACTTTTCAGGAAATAATTTTCTACTGAAAATAAGATGATTAAATTAAAAAAAAAGAGAGAAATTCTTACCAAAAACGAAACAAAAGTTGAACTAAATAGTTTCATTTTTTCCAAAAAGATCAATTTTGTATCTAGAATATTAAGGTTCAATCTAAAAATACGATTTTTCGAACAAAAAAGTTTATGATCTCCGAAGTGGTTAAATGCTCAAATAAATAGTTTAATTTTTAGCCAAACAATTAAATTTTCTGCCAAAATAGTTTACTTATCTACCAGAATAGTTGAATTTGTTTACATGAAAGATGAATTTCTAAATAAAACATTTAAATTTTATGTCAAAAAGATTAATTTTCAACAAAAAAATTATATTTCGTAACAAAGTAGTTACAATTTTAGCAAAACAGATGAATTTTCAACTAAACTCATCAATCTTTACCTCAAAAAACAATTCTCAAAATGCAATTTATCTTTTACTCAAGTACTTGAACTTTCAAACCGAAAATAAAAAAAAATCCATCTTTCTTGAATAAAAATGCATCTTTTCGATTGAAAATGCAACTCTTTTTTGAAAATTTGTTTTTCTGATTTCAAAATTCACCTTCTTTAGCAGAAATTACATCTTTCTTGGATAAAAATGCAATTAACTGCTTCAAAATTCAACAATTTTTTTGAAAAGTCATACTTTTTGTTGAAAATTCTGCTGTTTTGTCAAAAATTTAACTATTTTGTGGAAAATTAACTTTTTGGTGAAATTTGATATTTTGTTGTTAAAAAAAGAACTGAAGAGAACTAAAGAGGTGCCTGGAAGAAAATTCAGCTATTTTTTTTAAATCTGTTTTTTTTTCGAAATAAAAATTCATCTGTTTAAAAAGAAATTTCATCTTTCTTGGATAAAAATGTAACTGTTTGGTTGAAAATGAAACTATTTTTGTTGAAAAGTCATACTTTTGGTTGAATATTTAACTATTTCGTAGAAAATTTACCTTTTATTTGAAATTCATATGTTGGTGTTAAAAAATGATCTGAAAGTTCTCTTTTATTACAAACTCATCATTTTTAGTACAAATTTCATCTTTCTTGGATAAAAATTCTATTTTGTTCGTAGAAACCTATATTTTGTTAAAAAATTCATATTTTAATCTTGAAAAGTCGACTGGAGTCTTTTCTGGATAAAATAAAACTATTTTTTGAAAATTTGCTTTCTTTTCAAATACAAATTCATCTGTTTTAAAAGTCATTTAATCTTTTTTGGATAAAAATGCAACTGTTGGGTAGAGAATTCAACAATTTTGTTAATAAGTCATCCTTTTTGGGTACAAATTCGTCTTTCTGGATTGATAATTCAATTTCTTTTGTAGAAACTTATTTTCCGGTTAAAAATTCATATTTTGATCTAAAAAGTTAACTAAAATCTTTTTCAACCGAAAATTCAACTAGTTTTTTTCAATTTATCTTTTTGATTTATAAATTCATCCTCTTTGGTAGAAATTTATTTTTTTTCGTGAAAATGCATTTTTTTTGTCAAAAATGATTCTTCTTTGCTTGATTATTCAACTATTTTGTTTGAAACATTTCGTTGAATCACTTTGTTAACTATCTTGTTAAAAATTATTCTTCTCAAATTCAAAATTCAACTACTTGGGTAAAAGTTGAAACACATTCTTAAAAATGTATTCCTTTGATTGAATTCTTTGGTTAAAAATTCAACTGTTTAGTGGAAAATTCTTTTTTTTTCAGTTCAAAATTAATTTTTGAACTGAAAATGTACTCACTCGATTTTTTTTAAGATTTATATTTTTTAGTTAAAAATTCTCCTTTCATGTTAAAAAAAAAATCATTTTTCTTATTTAAAAATTTCATTTTCCTTGGTTGAAAATGTATATGTTTCGTGGGAAAATAATTTTTTGCTGAGTTCATATTTTTTGTTTGTAAATTCAATTTTCGTAGAGAAAATTCGTCTTGTGGCTTGAAGGTTCAACAATTTTGTTAAAATTGTCTTCCTTCAGTGAAAAATCTTTATTTGTTAATAATTCGTCTTGTTGGTTTTGAAAAACTTTCTTCTTTGTATAAATTTCATATTTCTGGATTTAAATATAAGCTATGACACTTTTTGTTAGAAATATATAATCTTAGGTTGAAAATTTAACTTTTATGTTAAAAACTTGATTATTTTGTTCAAAATTCAAGTATTATGTTAAAAAGCCATCTTTCATACTTGAAAAGACATTTTTTTGTTTAAAATAAATTAATAAATTTGGGTGCGGCGAGCCCACACTACACTAGTAGTAAAAATAATCCACCTAGAAACACTACCCGAATCGGGTAGTGTCACGTCTACCCCGAAAGGGAAACGGCTTAATGGTATCAAAAAAAAAAAAAAAAAAATTGAAAATTGTAAAAGATTCCGTGTTAAAAGTATTTCAAGATTAAAATTTTGGTATCTGAATATTAGTGATCAAGAAAAATGAAAAATTAGACAAGGAAGAATAAGGGAATTTTGAAAATAAAGTTCTCGGACACCCTGCCTAATTCTATTACCAATAACTAACAAAACATTTTTGGCAACTGAAAATTACGTACAACCAGGGGGGGGGGGGCGTGGAAATATTTTGTTACAGTTTGTTACAGGAGGGAAAGGGGGTCTCAGAGAGGGCCTAGAATCCGTTACGTAATTTAAATACGGCCCCTAATCAACCGTATCTTTTTGAGCGACCCCCTTCCACCCTCTAAGTGGTAACGGAATTTTATGAACAGCCCCATGGTGCCATAAAGGTTTTCTCGAACTGCATCCTAGAATTTATTGATTCATTTATGTAGTGCGAATAATCAAACGCAAATCTAGTAATCCGATGGATTTCTGATTTCGGTACAAAATGAACTGATTCTCTCAGTGAGCCATGCCAGCTCCAACATAATCCGCCTTGATTGAGTTTACGAACAAGCAACGGGTGCATCTATGTATATGGTTTTCCATTCTATTTATTTAGCATCAACGCACTCATGCAGGATGATTGGATTTACCCATGTTTGCACAAGAGATCAGCCGATTCGAGAATTAAGTGCAGTCATTAGCGATGTTTTCAAGGGGCTTTTGAAACTTTCTCTCTACTTGTTCTACCGCTAATGATTATTATTTTTATTTTAATTGTTTTGTTATACTGGTCCATTGAATCATATAAGTCCTTTAGCACGATGACATATACTGCCAGATGACTACACTTGCCTGGGCGTTTTGGCCAGGGGAGAGGAAAACTGCAGAAAACCACCACCTGAGCTCAGCCGGTTTTTGCGACAGTCGAAGTTTTGAAGGTAGACATTTGATCACGACCATCAAATGCACAACTTGGTCGTTCGTACGCAAGATTACAAGGGTTTACATAGGCTTACAAAAGATTAAATAGATTACATGTAACGTAATCAGCTGACTTATATTTTTATTCCAAACTTTAAATTTTGTAACTTAAAATTTCTGAAAGTAAAAGTACACCTTGGAAAAAAAATATAAATCAGCCTATTATGGTACATGTAATCTATGTAATCCCATATAATCTGGTGTAAACATCGACAGTTTTATAGAAAATTCGTCCTTTTGTCTAGAAAATTCAACATTCTCGATAAATTTTTTTCTTTATCGACTGAGAAGTCTTTCTTGGTTCAAAATTCAACTCCTTTGTTAAAAATTTCACTATTTTATCGAAAATTCGTTTTTTTGGGTTCAAAATGATCTCTTTAAACTCAACCTTTATGATTTTAAATTTTTAACAAAAAAAAAAATAAATTTTTAACAAAATAGTTAAATTCTAACGAAAGAATTGGATTTTAGATAAAGGAGGACTTGTCAGTTCACAAAGAAACCAAATTCGGTTAAAATGTTGAACTTTCCAGCAAAACAAAACAATTTTCTACGAAACTGTCGATTTTTAAACTGAAAAATATAAATTTTTAACAAAAAGTTATTTTCCAAGAAAATTGTTGAATTTAAAAGCCAAGAAAACGAATTTTCTACAATAGAGTTGACTCTTCAACCCAAAATTGTGAATTTTCAACCAAAATAATGGAATTTTCAACTGAAACAGATAAATTTTTAGCCAAAAATAGAATAGTTAAATTTGTCAGTTTAAAAAAATTAATTAAAAAAAAATGTCAACAAGACGGTTGAATTTTCGACCGGAAAAAAGCTTTTTTGACTAAAATGATGAATCAACATAAAAAAAAGTGTTTTTTACAAAGTAGTTTTACTTCCAACTGTATAGTTGAATTTTCAACCTGAAAATTTGAATTATCATCAAAGAATGTTGATATATCTAACAAAAACGGGTTTAATACAAACCAAAAAGAGTTGAATTGAACCACAAGAGACAAATTTTCAGAAAAAAGTAGATTCCTTAACCAAAAAAATATTAATTTTTAACAAATCAGATGCATTTCCAACAAAAATGATGAATCTGCAACCAAAAAATGGATTTTTGATAAAGTGGTTCCACTTTTCGCCAAGTAGTTAAACTTTTAACCAAAAAAGATGAATTTTCAAGCAAAAAAGACGATTTTTCAACAAAATAGTTTAATTTTAACCAAGAAACATTTTTTGTTCAAGAATGAAGTAAAATTTCAACACATTTTTTGAATCTGAAAGGCGAAAAGATGAATTTTATACAAAAAAATGAAATTTTACACCTAAAAATATAAATTTTGAAGAAAAATCGTTACTTTCAACCAAATACTTGAATTTTCAACAAAATAGAAGAATTTTTCACGAAGAATAATAATTTTCTACCAAACAAGACAAATTTTCAACAAAATATTTACTTTTTTAACCAAAAATATAAATAATCAACCTATATGATGAATTTCCAAATTTTTTATAAAAAAGATTAATTTTCAACAACAAAAAATCACTCGTAACAAAATAGTTCAATCTTTAATCAGATAGATGAATGTTCAACTGAAATCATGAATCTTCAACCAAAAAAGACGTTATTAACAAAGTAGTTGAACTTTTAACCAAAAAATATTTTTTGTTCAAAAAAGAAGGAACATTTCAACAAATTTTTTTGAATCTGCAAGGTAAAAGATGGATTTTACACAAAAAATGAAATTTTATACCCAAAAATATATATTTGAAAGAAAAATTGTTACTTTCAAACAAATAGTTGAATTTTCAACAAAATAGAAGAATTTTTCACGAAGAATATTAATTTACTACCAAAAAAGACAAATTTTTAACAACATATTTACTTTTTCAACGAAAAAGATAAATGCTCAATCTATATGATGAATTTCCAAATTTTTGATAAAAAAGATTAATTTTCAACAAAAAAAATCACTAAATAACAAAGTAACAAAATAGTTCAATTTTCAATCAAAGAGATGAATGTTCAACTGAAATGATGAATCTTCAACCAAAAAAGAAATTTTCAACAAAGAAGTAACACTTTCAGCCAAGAAGTTTCATTTTTAACCAAAAAGATAAATTTTTTACGGAGAAGATTAATTATCTACTAAAAAAGCCGAATTTTTTAACAAAATTTGCATTTTCAGCTAAGAAGTTGAATTTTCAAATAAAATAATAAATCTGCATAAAAAAATGAATTCTTAACGGATTACTTAAACTCTTAGTCAAGTAGTTGAATTTTCAACCCGAAAATATGAATTTTTGAGAAAAATGGTAATTTAAAACAAAATAGTTGAATTCACAACCAAATAGACTAATTTTCTGCCGAGAAGATTAGTTTGTACAACAAAGGAGGAATTTTCAACAATGTAATTTCCAACAAACTAGTTTAGCTGTTAACCAGTGGCTTAATTTTTAACTTGAAAATTTAAATCTTCAACAAACATTTCAATTTTCCAACAATTAATTAAATTTTCAATCAAACAGATGATTTTCTACCAAGAAGATTAGTTTCTGTCAAAACGGACGAATTTTTGAAAATGTATTTTAATTTACAACCAAAGAGATGAAGTTTCAACAAAAATATGTATCTTCCACCAAAAAAATTGAATTTTTAACAAATTAGTTCAAGTTTTAGCTAATTAGTTGAACCTTCAACCCAAAAATATATATTTTCGAGAAAAATGTTGATTTTCAACCAAATAGATCAATTTTCTACCAAGAAGATTACTTTCTACCAAAACGGACAAATTTTCTATAAAGCAGTTGATTTTCCAACAAAAACAAACTTAATTTTCCACTGTATACTTTTTTAAAATTATTTATATAATAATAAAACTGAAATGTTAAAATGTAAAACTTAATATCACTTTTAAATTGTTTTCAATATTTTGAATGTTTCGGCCTTAACATTTGAAGCTTTAGAAATGTTGAAACGTTTCCAAAGTTTCATGAAACTTTTCATTCGACCAAAGTTGCAGGAAACTTTACAAACCTATGAGCTGTTGGAGTTGATTACTGAGAGGCTGAATTTTAAATATTTATTTCTTTCAACGATTCTAATACTAGTTTTGATAGAGTAATGTTCATATTATCGCTTATCGCATTTCCTTAAAATGGCTTCCACAGCAGGTTCCGTTTATATTCCCATTGATTGAAGCTGACGCCGAGCAGCCGATGTAGGCTCGGAGATTCAGGACAAGAGCTTCCGGTACTCTTTGCATAATGTCGTTGAAGCTAACGCTACACGACTTTGTCATTGCAAAGTGTCACCATTCTGAATATAGTACAATGAGAAAATGATAAGCTACAACATGACACTAATGTAGGTATGACCAAAGATGCACTGAAATTTTTTTTATTTTTCAAAAATTATTGTTCATTTTGTCTAGTGTTTCTCAACAAATTTTTCGTTCAAGTTTCTTATAGTTTTTGCCGGCTTTTCTTCCGACTGTCGTACTTTTCACCAGGAGTGGTAGCGAGGGAAAGGAAAGTAGAGGAAGTGAGAGAAAGGAAAGTAGAGGGAGAGAGAGAAAGGAAAGTAGAGGAAGTGAGAGAAAGGGAAGTAGAGGAAGTGAGGAAGGGAGAGGTGAAGTATAGGGAGTGAAGGTGAGTACGATGAGTGATGGAAAGTAGGGAAGTAGGGAAGACAAAGTGGAAGAAGTGGCGTACGGGAAGTGTGTGTAGTGGAAGGGAAATAGAGGAGGTGAGAAAAAGTGAGGTGAAGTTTAGGGAGTAAGGTGAAGTAGGATGAGTGAGAGAACGTAGGATGAGTTATAGGAAGTATGGGGGAGAAGTAAGGGACGTGGCTTGCAGGAAGTGTTGGAGGTAGAAAAAGGGGAAGAGAAGTGGATTTAAAGAAGAAGTGGAAAAGTCGTAGTATTAGTGTTATTTTTTAGGGTTTCGTAGCCCCAGGCAGAAACCCTTATAGTTTCGGCCAGGTGCCCTTCCGTCTATAGTACTTTTTCCAGGCTAGGAAGTGAATAGAAGTACGTGGAAGGGAAATAGAGGCTAGGAAGTGAGGGAAGGAGATGTGAAGTATGGGAAGTGAGGGTAACTAGGATGGTTGATGGAAAGTAGGGAAGAAGAAGTAAAGGAAGTACCGAAAGTGTGTGTGTGATGGGATGTGGGAAGAATGAGAGGAACAGAAATTTCGTAGCCTAAGGCAGAAACCCTTATAGTTTCGTCTAGGTGTCCTTCCGTCCGTCGTACTTTTCCCAGGAGAGGAAGAGAATGGAAGCAAGTGGAAGAGAAATAGAGGAAGTGAGGAATGGAGAGGTGAAGTTTAGGGAGTAAAGTGAAGTAGGATGTTTGGGAGGACGTAGGATGAGTGATAGGAAGTATGTGGGGAGGAAGTAAGGGACGTGGCTTGCAGGAAGTGGTGGGGGTAGAAGGAAGGGAAGAGAAGTGAGTTTAGAGAAGGAATGGAAAAGTTGTAGCATTAGTGTTATTTTTTAGAGTTTCGTAGTCACATGCAGAAACACCTATAGTTTCGGCCAGGTGTCCTTCCATCCGTCGTACTTTTCTCAGGAGAAGCATTGAAAAGGAACAAGTGGAAAGGAGATAGGGGAAGCGAGGGAAAAAAGGTGAAATAGGGAGTAAGGTGAAGTAGGATGAGTGAGGGGAAGTAGAATGAGTGATAGGAAGTATGGGGAGGGAAGTAATGAAAGTGGTGTACGGAAAGTGTTGTGAGTAGAAGGATGGAAGAGAAGTGGGTAAAAAAAATTGGAAAAGTAGTAGCATTAGTGCCATTTTTTAGGGTTCCGTATACCCAAGCAGAAACCCTTACAGTTTCGACCAGGTTTCCATTCCGGCCGTCATACTTATCCCAAAAGACGAAGTGAGACGAAGCAAGTCGATGAGAAATAGAGGAAGTGAGGGAGGGAGAGATGAAGTATATGGAGTGAAGCGAAGTAGGATGAGTGACGAGAAGTAGGGAAGGGGAAGTAAGCGAAGTGGCGCACGGGAAGTGATCGTTAGACTGAGGGGTCAGTAAGGTGGTTTTAAAGGAAAAATAAAAAAATAGTAGAATTAGTGTCATTTTTTAATTTATCGTAGCCTAAGGAAGAAACCCTCATAGTTTCGGCTAGATGCCCTTCCGTCCGTTGTATTCTTTCCGGGAGGGAAAGTGAGGGAGTGAAGGGAAGTAGGATAAGTGAGACGAAGTGTCGTACAAAAAGTGAGAAAGAGTGGGAGGGTAGATGGAGAAGGAAAGTGAGTTTGAAGGCGAAGTGAAAAAATAGTAGCATAAGTGTCATTTTTAGGGTTTCGTAGCCCAGGTAGAAGCATTTACTTTCGATCGGTCGTCCTTGCGTATTTATACTTTTTTACAGGAGGAGAAGTGAGGGAAAGTTAGGGGAATAAAAGGGGGAGCAGGAGGAGGTGAAGAATAGTGATGGGAAGTTGAATGGGGGTGTGAGAGAATTGGTGGACGGGAAGTGTGAGGTAAAAGGAAGCAGGATAAGTGAGAGAAAGTAGGAGAGAAGATACTCGGAAATGGCAAGTGAGGGGAGTAAGGCAAGCAAGTGTAGGGGAAGTTAGTGTAGGTAGGGTAACAAGGGTATGGGCATGGTAGTAGGGGAAGTAAGGGTGAGTGAGGAGCCGACAGTTGGGTAATCAGGGGAAGGGAAATGGTGAAGGAAGAGGTAGCGATAAGGGAAGTGAGGAAAGGGATAGTCGCAGTAGGGAAAGTAAGTGGCGTATGAGAATCGAATGCAGGTAGGGAAGTGAGGGAGGAGCAAGGGCAGTAAGGGAAGTGAGAGTGATTGGGTGTAAGAAAATTAGAAAAAGTGCAATGGAGAATGAAGAGGCAGTAAGCGAAGTGGCGTACGGGAAGTGATGATTAGACTGAGGGGTCAGGAAGGTGGTGACGTTAGAAGAGAAGTTAGAAGAGTTAGAAGAGTGGAAATAGGGAGGAGAATTGAGGAAAATGAAGTAAAGCAGGGAGAGTAGGACAAATGATGCAAAGTAGAGGAGGGGGTGTAAAGGTAGTCGGGTACTGGAGGTGAAGGGTGCAAGAAAGTTTCAAAAATGAGAGGAAGTAGCAGAGGGGAAGGTTGGGAATGGCAAGTGGGGAGAGGAGAAGGATAGTTAGGAAAGTAAGAGTATCTAGGAAGAAAGAAGAGGAAGTAAAGTAAAATAGGGAGGAGATTAAGGGGGGAAGTGAGGAGAGTAGTAGTAGTGGTAGGGAGACGAAGTGTGGAGAAGTGAAGGAAAGGAAGGGAAGCCTGATTTGATTAATTTTTTCCGAATAATAGCAAAATAATTGCATCATTAAATATAAGTTTCAATAAGATCGTGAGTGCGAGGTGTGTGCGGAGTGTGGTGTTGAAAAATTAAAACTTTCGATCCCTGAAAGTTCTAATTTTCAGGTGGAGGAGAAAAGTTTCATAAAGTAACGTGTTAAGCTGCTGGGTATCGTGTATTTAATTCTAGACCGTCTTTAACGAAGGCTGCCTAAACTGTTAATACGTTTACGAGGTAAACTTCGTGTGCAGCCATAAAGTGGACGCACGAATACTACCGGTAACCTGCGTCCAGAAAGTGAATTTAGCTTAAGTGCATCGCAAGTACAGGGCGATATATGTCGCATACTACTTGGTCTCAAAGGGTTATGGAGCGTTTAGGTCATGTCACTGAACCAACAGCAGCCGATCTACCTGCCCGTGTAAACGGGTTTTGACTACCTCGTACACCTTGGTAGTAATTACAAGTACAAGCTCAAGTAAACATGATTCAGATAATCAATAATCTAAATACTGAGTACCATATCTGTGAATAATTTTCAAGCAAGATTTAGAAAATTGAAGTGTTGAGTTCTTTTTACAATTAAGGGGTATTCCAATGTGAACGCATTAAAGAAAACATACTTTCAATCAATTTTTTCTCGGGAACTATTGTATATAATCGAACGAATGTTTTTCTCTCTTGAATGTATGATGAAGGAGAGTAAAAAAAATTTGTTTGATGGTAAGAAAGATTTATTTATTCATTTATATTATAAAATGCATGTGTGCAAGGAAAAAAGTTTCATGCTGGCGCAGGCGATGTCTCAAAAATGACCGGGCTTATCTACTTCAAATTGTAACACGATATTCAGGACTGGCATGGCTATCGCCCGAACTTCCAAGTTGTTGATATTTTAATTCTTACTTATAATTTTACCTGATTCATGGGGCAAAAAAATTTTTTCTCTCTCTCTCTCTCTTTTACAAGAAACGCCGCCATTTTGTTAATTTCCGATGAAATAAAATAGTGAAAGTTTGGGCGATAGCCATGATAGTGCTGAATATCGTGTTAAAATTTAAAGTAGATAAACCTGGTCATTTTTCAGGAATCACCTGCGCCAGCAGACATTTTTTTTTGCTTACATACATTTTATTTTATAACTAAATAAATAAATATTATTTAACAACAAACAAATTTTTTTTTCACTCTCCTTGATCATACCTTCAAGAAAAAAAAACATTCTTTCAATTATATACAATAGTTCCCGAGAAAAAAATGATATTTTCAATATAGAATCTTTTATAAACGGAATGAGAAGATTTTTCATTGAACTTTTGAAATTTATTTATTTATTGAATTTATAACTTGAAGAAAAATAACTAAACTTTCAGAAAAATAGTTCATTTTTTAACCAAACACTGCAATTTCATACCTAAAAAAGATTAATTTTGAAGCAAATAATAGAATTTTTTAACAAATAATATTTAACTTTAACTAAAAGGACTTGCATTTTCAACAGCAAACTTTGAATTATCAACAACACGATATAATTTGAACGAAAAATTTAATAGTTAATAATTCAATTTGAAAAAATGAATTTTCAACAAAACAGATGAATTCTCAACCAAAAAGTTGAGTTTTTATTTAAAGTAATAAATAAGCGTTTACAAAAATTAATTTTTAACAAAGCAGTTCAATTTTTAACCAATAAAGACAGATTTTTTAAAAAAGATGATTTAGAAAAAAAACGTGAATTTCTAAAAAACGATTTGAATTTTCAACTATAAAAGATAACTTTTCATCCAAAAAACGGGAAAGTTAAATTTCAATTAAAAAAAAATTATTATAAAAAAAAGGAATTTTCAACAACAAGATACTCCAATTCTCAACTAAAGAGATGAATTTTCTAAAAAATAGTACAATTTTTCAACAGAAAATATTAACTTTCAACAAAAAAGACGAATTTATAATAAAAAAGTTCATTTTTAACCGAAAGCAGTTTTACCTTTAATCAAGAGAAGGGAAATTTCAGCCACGGAAATTAGCTTTCGACAAAAAAGAGAGACTTTGAAACTCAAGAAAAAATTCAAACAAAAATGGAAAAGATACATTTTCAGTTAAAATAATTAATTAAAAATTATTTAAAAAAATTATTTCTAGCAAAATAGTTAAATTTTCAACCAAAAAGATGAACCTTGATCCAAACAAATTAATTTTTAACGAAATAGTTGAAATTTTAGCCAATGAGTGGAATTTTCAATAAAAAAGATCAATTTGAAACAAAATAGTTATTCTTTCAACTGAAAAAGATGAATTGTCAAAGAAAAATGAAGAGTTGTATTTACAGAAAAAAAATGAATTTTCAAACAAAAAAAATGAATTTAACCAAAAAATCGTCAAATTTTCAACCAGAGAGATGAATTTTAAAATGAAAATTTGAATTTTCTAATGGCATTGAAGCCAAAAGAAAAATTTTCGGTGAAAATTGTGAAATTTTCAACAAAAAATTCAGTTTTCTACCGAAACAATTCCATTTTTAACCAAAGACTTACGAAAAACTTCATTTTGAAAATGAGACCTTAAAACTGATTCAAGCTGAATTAAAACTTCATAAAAACTCATGCAAACTGAATTTAAACTTTATTTAAACTCGCAACATTAATTTTTCAAATTAGCTAACTTTTCACTCAGAAACTTTCTTATTTTCTCTGGCCACTATTAATCAAAGACCAGAATTTTAATTTTGCAGCGTTTTTAAAATAAAATCCTTAATAAACAGAATAAAACAATTTTTCATGAAGATTTGGAAATTCCAAATGTATTATCCTTGACAATTATTTAAACTGCCTATTATAGAAACTTTTCTCGAGACTTTGGCAATATTTTTTCAAAATCTCTGACTTTCCCTGACCAACAAAATTCACTGACTATGCTTTTTTAAGTGTTTTTCTGTTACAAAAAAAAATGAATTTTCAAAAAATATTGATTTTCAACCATTAGACAAAAAACACTTAACATCAATTTATTCAATAATTGTCGACAACCATAATATCAAAAAATATATAATTTTCTTGTCCGAGAAATTCATCTAACAAGTATAAGGAATTAATTTGAAATTCAACTTGTAAGGATTGAGAAGAAATTAATAATTTTTTTTCTCTCCGTAGCTTAGTGAGTAAGAGCATCAAACTGGCAATTCTTTCCGTAGCTTGGTGGGTAAGAGCATCAGACTGACAATCTGAAAGACCAGGGTCCGGATCCTAGCGGAGCTAGAGATTAATTTTTTCACAACTGAGAAATAAAAATCAATATCCAAAAATATTGATTTTTGATCAGCAGACAAAAAAAACACTTAAGATCAATTTATTCATTACTGGTCGACAACCATAACATCCAAAACTAAATCATTTTCTTGTCCGAGAAATTCATCTCACAAGTATAAGGAATTAAGTTGAAATTCAACTTGTAAGGATTGTGAAGAAATTAATTTTTTTTTCTCTCCGTAGCTTAGTGGGCAAGAGCATCAGACTGACAATTCTCTCCGTAGCTTGGTGGGTAAGAGCATCAGACTGACAATCTGAAAGGCCTGGGTTTGCATCCCAGCGGAGCTAGAGAGAAATTTTTTCACAACTGAGAAATATAAATCAATATCCAAAAAATTTTGATTTTTGATCAGTAGAGAAAGAACACGTAACATCAATTTATTCCCCGACTTTTCCCTGATTTCCTGGTTTTCCATGACCTACGGCCACTCTGATCAATTAAAACATTTTGGGTGATATTTTAAAATCTAAAACCGAGCCATGTATGATCACATTTTCACATTTTCACATTTCCTCTCTTCTCTGTTATTCGTATTACAATAAATTATTCGCTACTAGTCATGTGGAAAGCACCTCTGTGTACTGATTCCATTTCGTTCGATTCGAGCTCGAGTTACACAGATCGTTGAAAAATGTACACTTGCAAATTCACCAACCAATCCTGAACTCTGCCGTGCAGAAAATCAAGGACATTAAAACGCCAAGACTGTTTCTATCCGGTACATACATGCTACCCAATTGCATTGAAAACAAAATACGACGCCAAGTCAATGAAAGCTCGGACGTAATTTTAAATCATGTACGAATTTTCTAGTTTTTGTTCGTTTCTTCGGGGTTATATATTTTTTGAATTCGGTTGACTGAATAACAATTCGGACTACACTTAACTCCTGATATATGCCCGGTGTCAGGCATGTATTTTCTTGGCCGCATGATGCAACCTGATACAACTAACGCGCTGAGAGTGCGGGCCTCGAGCTGTTTGTCACGCATGATTAAGCAAACCCCTTTCTTTCGGCCCCACGGCTCCTCTCATCATGAAACTGCGGAGGCAGTCAGTTCTAGGTATGGCGTAAACCGGTGTGTCTTATATCGGGAGTTGAGTGGAATTTCTATTTTTCCCAATTAACATTTGCCATCATTTCAATTTGTCATTATTTTCATATTACCCAATTATTATTTTCAGGATTGACCATTTGGCATCACTTTTATTTTTTCAAATTACCATTTGCCCTTATTTATATTCGCACGAATTGTTATTTGTCATTCCAACTTTATCAAATCGTTTTTTGTCATCCCGAATGCATCAAATCGTTATGTAACAGAAATTTCAATACACCCGAAAAAGTATATCCGACGTAAAAAAATGTCCCGGTATACAAATAATTGAATTCACTAATGAAAATTAGGATAAATAAATTTTATGTCAAATAGAAACTTGAATAAAATAAAATGGGGGAAATGATAATTTTGTAAAAAATTATCTTAATTATCTTAATCTTAATTATTTTAATTGTGTTCCTACAAAAGAAGATTAATTGATTTCAGTAAAATTCAAGAAAATCTGTGAGATTAAAAAAATTCAAAATTAAGTTAATTAAGTCGTTCAAACCTCCCCTTCCCTACTATCCCTACGTTCCCCTATTTCCCCTACTTCCCCTTTTCTTACTTCACCCTTCACTTCCCCACCCTTGGCAAACTGTTTCCTCCTCTACTTCCCCCTCTCTCACTTTTCCAGGTAACACTACCCTTTCCCTAATTTCCTTCCCCAACACCCACTTCTACTTCCCTATTCAACTGAATTCCCTACTAGCCTCCCCCTCACTTTCCTTCCTCACTTCCAATCATTTTTCTTACTTTCCCTCCCTAATTTCCCCTCGCTCCATCTCATTTTCCCTCACTTTCTTCCACTCATTTCTTCTCACTTCCCTTCCCCTCTCTTCCCCTAATGAGAAAAAAGAACGACGGAAGGACGAACGGACACACAGCCAAAATAAACATCAAGGAAAGTAGAATTAGAGTAATAATCATGCGCCTTTTCAAGTAGGTGACTGATTGCCCAAAATAAGGTGTCAAAAAAATAGTGATGAATATTTCACACAGAAAAGTGAATTGGTCCTTCCACTTGAATTGGTCTAATAAAATGATCTGCTTATGAATAGATAATTCTGCTGATTGAAGGATTGACTAGAGGGACTAAGAATCAATTGAGACTGAATAATTTGATAGAAGTGATTCTCGGGTATTGAAATGGATGAATTACCGTTCGGATCAGGTGAAATTGATCGAGGACTGAAAGTCATATTCAAGCATAATGAGATTGGCAGGCGCGTGGTAAGTTAACGGTGCGGATCGGGGAGTTTGGTGACTTCAAAGCGGAACGAGTCCCCTTTAGGTCGTCAAACTTTGTCAGACTTGGACGTAGCCCGGCAAGGAAAACAAGGTACTGCATCCCTTTCGAGGACATAACGCCATTAATGACTGATTAATGACCCAAACAACCCAAGCACAAGTTGCTCTTGTAGAAGTACACTCTGAACCCTAACCACATGGTACAATGTCGAACCCTCAATCCCATGCCTTGCTCATCTGATCAGGGTGACTACAAGACTTCATTTTCAAAATGTCCTGTTTTTTTCCAGACTAATTATTCTTTTCCCTACTCACCCTACATCCCCCTAATTCCCCTACCCACACTTGACCCTTTGCCACCCTTCCCCAACATCTGCCTCCTCTACTTCCGCCTTTCCTCCTTTCCTTCACTAACACTTTCCTTCCCCTTATTCCCTTCCTGAGCCCTCAATTTCTCATTCCCCCTCATCCTGATTTCTAATAAATTCCCCTACTCCCTTTCCATAAAATCCCCAAGCGAACCCTACTTCTTCTACTCGCATTTCCCATCATTTTCCCTTCCTTCATTTTCCCTACATCACCTAATTCCCCTCCCGTCATTTTCCATCTCTTCCCCAAAACTCATTTCCATTCATTTCCTTCTCCTAATTACCCCTAACTTCCCCACCCTCATCTTCTCCTAATACTTCTATTTACCATCCTATCCTTTCCCCTTATTTCTGCCTCCTCAAGAAATGTAGGACGGACGGACGCCCTAGGTAAACTATAAGTGTTTCTCCCAGGGGCTGGAAAATCCTAAAAACTAAAAAAGTGACCTATTTGAAACCAAACATGAGTCAGATTAGGTACCGTGCTCCTACAAAAAGGGATTTCGTAGTCTGTTAAGACGTTAATTAAGTCGTCAAAATCTCCCCCTCCCATACTTCTTATCTTCTTCCCCCTCCTTTTGACTACTTCCTCTCTCTACCACTCTCTTCCCCTAATATCCAACCTAATTTTCCCTTCATTTCCCCTGCCTTCCCATACTATTTTTCCCTGTGCTTCCACTCTCCTTACTTTCCTCGTCACACCACCCCTCACCACCCTGCTACTCCCTCACTTCCCAAACTTTCCCTACTTTTCCTACTTTCCATTTCGTCACTCTTTCGTCGCTTCCCCTACAGACCTTTCTAATTAATTATCAAAACGGTTTCATAGCCTACTGAAACGTCAACTAAGTCATTCAAAGCTCCATCTTTCATCCATTACGTCCCCGACCTTACTCAATTCCCCTACTTTCTCATGCCTCAGTTTAACCTTCGCCCCCTTTCCTCTACAAAAACTTATTTCGCTGATTCCCCCTTCTCCTCGCTTCCTCAGCTAACATACCATTCCTCAGTCCTCACTTCTTCCTACCTACTTACCCCCATTTCTAATAATTTTCTTAATCTTGCCTCACTTACGCTCACTTACACTCACTTCTTCTACTCCTCCTACTCCTCCTCCGTAAATTACTCTACTTTCTGTCGAATCGTCATTCCTCACTTCTCCTTTAATTCTTCTTTTTTCCCCTCTTCTCACTTCCTCGATTTCCCCTCCCTTTATGCTCTCCACTTTTAATTTACTCGTTTCATTTAACTTTTTGTACTTCTACGTCATTTGGCCTTACTTCTCCTATTGCCACACCCCTCTTTTACTCTACTTCTCCTCTCCTACTTCCCCTCACTTCCCGGCAATAATTTCCGCTCACTTCTCCTACCTTTCCTATTATCATTTCCCCTACTTTCTCTCAACTTATTTTCCTTACCCCATTCACCCTCAATTCCCTTACTTACCATTCCCTCATGTCCCCTAATTTTCCCTACTGCCTATTCCCTTGCCTTTCCTATTTCCCCTCTTATTATTTCCTCTCACTTTCCCCACTCTCCCCCTCATTTCCAACCACTTTCTTCACTCTCCCCCTCATTTCCTACCACTTTCCCCACTCTCCCCCTCATTTCCACTTACTTCCCCTGCTAGAAAAAAAGTATGACTGATGAAATAAGTGAAATAAGAAAAATTTGATGTAATTCGTAAAAATTCATGGTGAGTTCTCAAAAAATTCTAGTTAATTGGCAACAATTTTAAAATTCAAGGCAATTCAAAGGAATTTGAACACATTTTTCAATCATCAATTTAATACAATTTTCAACCCAAAGATACGAATATTCAATGATCCAGTTGAATTTTTATCAAAAAAGAATTACTTTTCAGAAAAGAAAAAATAATTCAATTAAACTGTAAAATTTTAAATCCAAAAAGATGAATTTTTTAGAAAGTGGTAATTAAATTTTCAACAAGAACGTTCATTTTGAACCAAGTAGTTGAATTTTTTTACCAAAACAGTTGATCTTGAACCAAAAGGATTACTTAACAAAATAAATTTTCAGGTGAACAATTAAATTATTACCAAAAAAAAAGATGAATTTTAAAAACAAAAATATAATACTAGACTTCTTAACCAAGAAGAATAAACTTTTTAACTAAAAATAGTTGGACTTTCTTATTGAGTTCTATTAATTCATTTCGCATTTAAGTAAGAAGAAAACAAGAAAAAGGTGAAAAAAAGGGAATTTTAGATACACTGTAGAGTCTGCGATAAATAAGTAGGTATTTTGATCATCTATAGACTAAAAATTTCTAAAAAGTAAAAAAACGCCCAAATTTTCCAAAATGAAATTTTCTTCGTAGTTGAAAAAAAAACGTTCCTTAGTGCCTTTCATATAATTTTCTAAACTTTCGACTCGATATGACAATTCCGTAGACGTAAGTTTTTGCGAAAAAAAATCTAGGTAAAGTAGGAATCGGGTAAGTATGAGATGGCCTTAATAAACATTGAAGTTTATTTTTGATACTTTAAAAAATATTACAAAAGTGGACATTTTCTTGAGAAATTATAGATATAAAATCATATAATGAATATAAAATATAAAAAAAATATCGAATATATAAAGAAATATGAAATGAGCATATAAAATAATCAAGATTCTGAAATAATATTTATTTCCTGTGATAAATGACGTTCGTTCATGGAAACTTCTTTCCCTTCAATTCAAACTGTTTCACGCGATTAAAATAATAATAAAAGTGATGTAAATTTTTGACCCTATATATATATATATATATATATATATATATATATA
>CAKNXH010069240.1:4648-28614 GCA_932178445.1 Andricus quercusramuli
CAACAAAAAAAGAACGAATTTTTAACAAATCAATTAAATTTTCAACCAAAGAGAGGAATTTTTAACTAAAACCAAATGAAAACGAAAAAATGAATTTTCAACAGGTGGTTCGAATATTAACCAAGAAGTTGAATTTGCAATCAAAAATATTCATTTTCTAACAAAAACGACCAATTTTGAACGAAGTAGATGAATTTTCAACCTACTAGTTGATTTTTTTTTATTTTTCTGAATTTGAACCAGTGTAATGAAAAATACAATATTCACATAATATCCACTACTTGGATTTTCAGCTGAAAAAGATAACATTGCAATCAAAAATACATAAGTTAAATTTTAAGTTAAAAAAGTTAGTTTTTAACCAATAAAACCGAATTTTCAACCAAATTATTTTCAACTGAAGTCAAGAATCTTCAACCAGAAAAATGAGATTTTAACAAAGTACTTAAACTTTCAGCAAGAAGTTAAATTCTCAACTAAAAAATATGAATTTTCAAACAAAAATGAAATAGTTACAATTTCAATTAAAAAATAAATGTTTCACAAAAAATATAATATTCAACGAAATAGTCCAATTTGTAATCAAGGAATGAATTTTCAACTAGAATGAAGAATCTTCAACTGAAATACTCAGATTTTCAAATAAAAAAAAATCTGGATAAAAAAAACGATTTTCAACGATATGGTTGAATTTTCAAGCGAAGAAATAAATTATTCGATCAAATTAGTTAAATTTTCAATCCAAAAAGACGTACTTTTAACAAAACAATTGAATTTTCGAACAAAAAATGAATTTTTAACAAAATTGTTAAATATCCTATAAATAAGATTAATTTTTGACTACAAATTTGAATTTTTAGCCAAAATCGTGAATTTTCAACGAGGAAGATTAATTTTCTACTGAAAAAGGCGAATTTTGATCAGAATTTTTACTTCAAATTTTACTTTAAATACAAAAAATTACTTCAAATAATTTGAATTATTCAGGATCACAAGTGATTACACCGAATTAATCCGGCCTGTAAGTAGATTACTTTGTAATACTGGGATTACTCCGAACTACTTGAATTACCTTAGATCATAAGTGAATTATTCCGAATTACTCCGTCTTACCAGAGGATTACTTCAGAATACTGGAATTACTCTGTACTACTTGATTTATCGCGGATTACTAGGATTACTTCAAATTACTTAAATTACTTAGTATTACAAGTGGATTACGCCGACTAATCCGCCATACAATTGGATTAATTTGGAATAATGGAATTAATCCGAACTACTTGAATTACGACGGATTACTGGGATTCGAAGTATTCCAATTACCCTGGATTACAATTGGATTACACCGCATTATTGGGATTACTATTTCGGTTAAACAAGCAGTCCACCGGATTACCGGAGTTGATTCCCCCTCGGAAAAATTGAATCCCAAGAGAGACTTTCGAGTCCAAAGAAGCTTGTTCTCCAACTGATCAGATTCCCCAAGAAACTTGAACAGTTCTTTCCAAAAGGGAATTCTCTTGTTCAGTGATCCTGGCTAATATCTTTGTCCAGTAGAGAGCCAATACGCAAGGTGGTCCCTTACTACCTCAGCTTTAGGGTGCCTCTCTTTCGAAGTTATCGATCGAAATATACGCTCATTGCTTCCAGGGAATGGGGTACGTGCTCTGGTACCGCAATTCTCCCAAGAAACGCCGGAAGTATCCGTTTCCTCCATACCATTTCACCCTTTCACCCCTTCTTCTTCTGACTTCCAAAACTCCTCAAGAGCACTCTTTCTCTTACTTCTAGGATCCGGATCGGATCGGCTCGCGATAGAGACCCACAAAAACAAAATTGAGTTTTGCAGACCCAGGAATCCTTAAGGTCGAATTTGTATTCGATAGGCATGCTCTCACGGCAAATGGAAACTCAGAAACGGGGATAACTGAAGATTTATTGACTGAGATTAAAAGGAGCTGAAGTTGCCTTGCTTGCTTTATTACCTCTCTTCATGAAATATACATATTTCACCATTTTTCCCCTCTTTTGAAGAATACCTCTGTTTTGAGAATCTGACGCTCTCCCCACTTTTTCTTTTTTCTTGTGCATCAAATAAAAAAAAAAAATTGTACATCCGTCCGTGCTTTTTTCCAAGAAAGGGAAGCAGAGGAAGTGAGAAGAAATGAGGAAGAAGTAGTAGGGGAAATGCGGGGTGGGAGAGTAGAGGAAATTAGAGGAAACGAGTAGTGGGAGAGCGGAGGAAGTGAGGGGACATGAGAGGAGTTGAAGCAGGGGAAATTATGTGAAATGAGAGAGAGTAGGGACAGAGAGAGGGGACAAGAGTGTGGTGCAGGGTATGTAAGGGGAATTAGGGAGGGGAATTGAGAGAAGTAAGTGTAAGTGAAGGGAAGTAGAGGAAATTATCAGAAATGAGGGTGAGTATTAGAGAGGAAATGAGGGCTGGAGAAGGGAAGTAGGGAACGGGGAGTGATGGCCGGAGAAGCAAAAAGAAGGGCAAGTATAAGAGGAAATGAGGGGTGGGGGAGTAGAGGAAATAAGGGGAAACGAGTAGTGCGGTAGCGGAGGAAGTGAGGCGAAATGAGAGGAGTTCAAGTAGGGTAAATTATGTGAAATAAGAGAGAGTAGGGGCAGAGAGAGGGGACGTCGGTGGGGTGTAGGGTATGTAAGGGAAATTATGGAGGAGAAGTAAAAGCAGCGTAAGTGAGGGGAAGTAAGATAAGTAAGTGTAAGTGAGGGGAAGAAGGGGAAATGATTAGAAATGAAGGTGTGTATTAGAGGGGAAGTGAGGGCTGAAGAAGGGAAGTGGGGAACGGGGAGTGATAGCTGGAGAAGCGAGAAGAAGGGCAAGTAGAAGGGGAAATGAGGAGTAAGGGAGTAGATGGAATGAGGGGAAGCGAGTAGTGGGGTAGCGGAGGGAGTGAGGGGAAATGAGAGGAGTTGAAGTAGGGTAAATTATGTAAAATGAGAGAGAGTAGGGGCAGAGAGAGGGGACGACGGTGGGGTGTAGGGTATGAAAGGGGAATTAGGAAGGAGAAGTAAGAGCAGTGTGAGTGAGGGGATGTATGGAAAGTAAGTGTAAGTGAGGGGAAGTAGGGGAAACGATTATAAATGAAGGTCAGTATTAGAGAGGAAGTGAGGGTTGAAGAACGAAAGTAGGGAAAGGGAAGTGACAGCTGGAGAAGCGAGAAGAAGGGGAAGTAGAGGAGGAGCAGTTGGGAGAGGGGAAGTAGGAAAATGAAGGGGGGGTAGGGGAAATTGAGGTTTAGATAACATCATGAAAGTCTTAATAGTCTACGAAACCCTTTTCTGTAGGAGCGCGACGCCTCCTTTGACTACTTTATTCAAATTCAAATCTACTATTATATTTATGCGTCAAAGTTCGTCTCATTTAGGTATAAATTCCACTATTAGGTTGAAAATTTAATTATTTTGTTAAAAATTTCATTATTTTCCCAAAAAGTCATATTTTTTGGTGACAATTTTAACGAATTTGTTGAATTTTTTTATTTAGGATGAAGATTCATTTCCTTAGTTAAAAATTCAACTACCCCATTTCCAGAAAATGAGTCTTCTTTGTTAAAAAAATCGTCTTTTAGACTGAATGTTGATCTCTTTTGTTGAAAATTATTTTTTCAACTAAAAATATAACTACTTCATTTATGTTTGAAAATTGATATTTGAAACTGAAAATTTTCCAGTTGAAAATTCAACCATTTAGTTGTAAATTCATTTATTTTGTCGAATATACGTCATTTTTGACAGGAGATTAATATTTTTGGTTGAAATTTCATCCTTCTCGATTAAAAATGCAATGTTTGGTTCAAAGTTGAATTACTTTTTGAATGATGATTATTTTTTTGGTTAAAGATTCAACTAATTGGTTAAAAGTTGAACCACTTTGTTAAACATTACTATTATTGTATTTGGTACAAAATGCAAGTATTTAGTTAAAAATTAGTCTTTTTGATCAGAGAATTAATATTGTTTAATGAAAATTCATCTTCTTTGTTAAAGGTTCAACTATTTGGATTTAGGCTAAAACTTCGTATTTTCCGGTTAAATTCAACAGGTTGGAAATACTTTTTTTTTAAAATTAATTATTCACTTGAAAATTTGCAAATTCTATTTTTATTGAAAAATAGCCCTGTGAATTAAAAATTTAACTATTCTATTTCAAATTCATCTCTCTCAATTGGAAAAATATCTTTCTTGGTTGACAATTTAAATGTTTTGTTAAAAATGTATTCTTTCGGATCAAAAACTCATCTTTTATAGTAGAATAGTTATCTTTCTTGGCTAAAAAATACCATTAAATATAAATGTCTAATTTTTTGGTATTTTCTGGCAGAAAAGAATAACATGAAACTATAAAAAAGTAAACTATTTGGCGGCAAATTAATTAATTTTGTTGAAAATTCATTTTAGTATATTCATATTGGTTGAAAATTCCAACATTTTGTTGAAAATTATTTATTTTCAAAATTAATGATTTCTAACTTAAGATTAAGCTATTCTATTTTTGGCTGAAACTCATCGACTTAAGAGTAAAAAAATTGAAACCTCGAATTTTTTTACTGAAGTTGGAGTAAGAGAAGCAAAAAAGTATAATTTTCGAAGAAAACTCAAATTCTTCAAAAAGTGGACTTAGCAAAGTTTATCTTTCTCTGTTTAAATTATATTTGTTTATAACAAAATTGAGATAATGTTCAAAAAAAAAATGCTAATAAAGAAATTTTTTCGGATGAAAGTCACTAAAGTAAAAAAATGTATGAAAACTCATACCTCAGTGGTTCGGAATTAGTATAAGGGATTCCAGAAAAGCTCTGAACCAGGAGCACTATACTACTGTATATAGATGCTAAAATAAGGATCTCATTATGGGTCAACAGCTGGCTACTTTCCAGGGTATTAAAAATCCGATATTTATGTGTGCTTTTCTTAAGCAAAAAGTAAAATCCGCCTTCACCTATTACGTCCCAGGGGGGGGGGGGGGGGCGTATTTTCACCCAATAACGTAACATTTTTAATTTATGAATTTTCTGTACCACGAATTTTGTATTTTAAAATTTCTAAATAAGTAATTTGACTTCATCATAAAATTTATTTCTAAATGTTTTTAAACGTTATTAATAGAAGAAAAAATGTTGAATCATAAATTATTATTTAATGATGAAAAGTAATTATGTTCTTGAACTTTCGCTACCACCCAATAATTTCTAAACTTTTTTCCTTTTTCAAAGAGATAAGAAAAATTAAATTATGGAGAAAAACTTATTTTAAAGGATTGGAAAAAAATTAGAAACTTTTTAATAATTATGAAAGATTTGAAGGGATTATAGTACATCTTTTCAACAAAAAATTAATTTACAACCTAATAGGTTAAATTTCAAATAAAATTTTAAATCTTCAACAAAAATAAAGCGATTTTGTGAAAATTAATTGAACTTTAAACCAAAAGTAGATGAATTTTCTATAAAATAGTTAAATCTCCAACTTTTCAGGAAATAATTTTCTACTGAAAATAAGATGATTAAATTAAAAAAAAAGAGAGAAATTCTTACCAAAAACGAAACAAAAGTTGAACTAAATAGTTTCATTTTTTCCAAAAAGATCAATTTTGTATCTAGAATATTAAGGTTCAATCTAAAAATACGATTTTTCGAACAAAAAAGTTTATGATCTCCGAAGTGGTTAAATGCTCAAATAAATAGTTTAATTTTTAGCCAAACAATTAAATTTTCTGCCAAAATAGTTTACTTATCTACCAGAATAGTTGAATTTGTTTACATGAAAGATGAATTTCTAAATAAAACATTTAAATTTTATGTCAAAAAGATTAATTTTCAACAAAAAAATTATATTTCGTAACAAAGTAGTTACAATTTTAGCAAAACAGATGAATTTTCAACTAAACTCATCAATCTTTACCTCAAAAAACAATTCTCAAAATGCAATTTATCTTTTACTCAAGTACTTGAACTTTCAAACCGAAAATAAAAAAAAATCCATCTTTCTTGAATAAAAATGCATCTTTTCGATTGAAAATGCAACTCTTTTTTGAAAATTTGTTTTTCTGATTTCAAAATTCACCTTCTTTAGCAGAAATTACATCTTTCTTGGATAAAAATGCAATTAACTGCTTCAAAATTCAACAATTTTTTTGAAAAGTCATACTTTTTGTTGAAAATTCTGCTGTTTTGTCAAAAATTTAACTATTTTGTGGAAAATTAACTTTTTGGTGAAATTTGATATTTTGTTGTTAAAAAAAGAACTGAAGAGAACTAAAGAGGTGCCTGGAAGAAAATTCAGCTATTTTTTTTAAATCTGTTTTTTTTTCGAAATAAAAATTCATCTGTTTAAAAAGAAATTTCATCTTTCTTGGATAAAAATGTAACTGTTTGGTTGAAAATGAAACTATTTTTGTTGAAAAGTCATACTTTTGGTTGAATATTTAACTATTTCGTAGAAAATTTACCTTTTATTTGAAATTCATATGTTGGTGTTAAAAAATGATCTGAAAGTTCTCTTTTATTACAAACTCATCATTTTTAGTACAAATTTCATCTTTCTTGGATAAAAATTCTATTTTGTTCGTAGAAACCTATATTTTGTTAAAAAATTCATATTTTAATCTTGAAAAGTCGACTGGAGTCTTTTCTGGATAAAATAAAACTATTTTTTGAAAATTTGCTTTCTTTTCAAATACAAATTCATCTGTTTTAAAAGTCATTTAATCTTTTTTGGATAAAAATGCAACTGTTGGGTAGAGAATTCAACAATTTTGTTAATAAGTCATCCTTTTTGGGTACAAATTCGTCTTTCTGGATTGATAATTCAATTTCTTTTGTAGAAACTTATTTTCCGGTTAAAAATTCATATTTTGATCTAAAAAGTTAACTAAAATCTTTTTCAACCGAAAATTCAACTAGTTTTTTTCAATTTATCTTTTTGATTTATAAATTCATCCTCTTTGGTAGAAATTTATTTTTTTTCGTGAAAATGCATTTTTTTTGTCAAAAATGATTCTTCTTTGCTTGATTATTCAACTATTTTGTTTGAAACATTTCGTTGAATCACTTTGTTAACTATCTTGTTAAAAATTATTCTTCTCAAATTCAAAATTCAACTACTTGGGTAAAAGTTGAAACACATTCTTAAAAATGTATTCCTTTGATTGAATTCTTTGGTTAAAAATTCAACTGTTTAGTGGAAAATTCTTTTTTTTTCAGTTCAAAATTAATTTTTGAACTGAAAATGTACTCACTCGATTTTTTTTAAGATTTATATTTTTTAGTTAAAAATTCTCCTTTCATGTTAAAAAAAAATCATTTTTCTTATTTAAAAATTTCATTTTCCTTGGTTGAAAATGTATATGTTTCGTGGGAAAATAATTTTTTGCTGAGTTCATATTTTTTGTTTGTAAATTCAATTTTCGTAGAGAAAATTCGTCTTGTGGCTTGAAGGTTCAACAATTTTGTTAAAATTGTCTTCCTTCAGTGAAAAATCTTTATTTGTTAATAATTCGTCTTGTTGGTTTTGAAAAACTTTCTTCTTTGTATAAATTTCATATTTCTGGATTTAAATATAAGCTATGACACTTTTTGTTAGAAATATATAATCTTAGGTTGAAAATTTAACTTTTATGTTAAAAACTTGATTATTTTGTTCAAAATTCAAGTATTATGTTAAAAAGCCATCTTTCATACTTGAAAAGACATTTTTTTGTTTAAAATAAATTAATAAATTTGGGTGCGGCGAGCCCACACTACACTAGTAGTAAAAATAATCCACCTAGAAACACTACCCGAATCGGGTAGTGTCACGTCTACCCCGAAAGGGAAACGGCTTAATGGTATCAAAAAAAAAAAAAAAAAAATTGAAAATTGTAAAAGATTCCGTGTTAAAAGTATTTCAAGATTAAAATTTTGGTATCTGAATATTAGTGATCAAGAAAAATGAAAAATTAGACAAGGAAGAATAAGGGAATTTTGAAAATAAAGTTCTCGGACACCCTGCCTAATTCTATTACCAATAACTAACAAAACATTTTTGGCAACTGAAAATTACGTACAACCAGGGGGGGGGGGGGGGGGAAAATTTTTTTTACAGTTTTTTAAAGGGGGGAAAGGGGGTCTCAGAGAGGGCCTAGAATCCGTTACGTAATTTAAATACGGCCCCTAATCAACCGTATCTTTTTGAGCGACCCCCTTCCACCCTCTAAGTGGTAACGGAATTTTATGAACAGCCCCATGGTGCCATAAAGGTTTTCTCGAACTGCATCCTAGAATCTATTGATTTATTTATGTAGTGCGAATAATCAAACGCAAATCTAGTAATCCGATGGATTTCTGATTTCGGTACAAAATGAACTGATTCTCTCAGTGAGCCATGCCAGCTCCAACATAATCCGCCTTGATTGAGTTTACGAACAAGCAACGGGTGCATCTATGTATATGGTTTTCCATTCTATTTATTTAGCATCAACGCACTCATGCAGGATGATTGGATTTACCCATGTTTGCACAAGAGATCAGCCGATTCGAGAATTAAGTGCAGTCATTAGCGATGTTTTCAAGGGGCTTTTGAAACTTTCTCTCTACTTGTTCTAGCGCTAATGATTATTATTTTTATTATTTTTATTTTTGTTGTTTTGTTATACTGGTCCATTGAATCATATAAGTCCTTTAGCACGATGACATATACTGCCAGATGACTACACTTGCCTGGGCGTTTTGGCCAGGGGAGAGGAAAACTGCAGAAAACCACCACCTGAGCTCAGCCGGTTTTTGCGACAGTCGAAGTTTTGAAGGTAGACATTTGATCACGACCATCAAATGCACAACTTGGTCGTTCGTACGCAAGATTACAAGGGTTTACATAGGCTTACAAAAGATTAAATAGATTACATATAACGTAATCAGCTGACTTATATTTTTATTCCAAACTTTAAATTTTTTAACTTAAAATTTCTGAAAGTAAAAGTACACCTTGGAAAAAAAATATAAATCAGCCTATTATGGTACATGTAATCTATGTAATCCCATATAATCTGGTGTAAACATCGACAGTTTTATAGAAAATTCGTCCTTTTGTCTTGAAAATTCAACATTCTCGATAAATTTTTTTCTTTATCGACTGAGAAGTCTTTCTTGGTTCAAAATTCAACTCCTTTGTTAAAAATTTCACTATTTTATCGAAAATTCGTTTTTTTGGGTTCAAAATGATCTCTTTAAACTCAACCTTTATGATTTTAAATTTTTAACAAAAAAAAAAATAAATTTTTAACAAAATAGTTAAATTCTAACGAAAGAATTGGATTTTAGATAAAGGAGGACTTGTCAGTTCACAAAGAAACCAAATTCGGTTAAAATGTTGAACTTTCCAGCAAAACAAAACAATTTTCTACGAAACTGTCGATTTTTAAACTGAAAAATATAAATTTTTAACAAAAAGTTATTTTCCAAGAAAATTGTTGAATTTAAAAGCCAAGAAAACGAATTTTCTACAATAGAGTTGACTCTTCAACCCAAAATTGTGAATTTTCAACCAAAATAATGGAATTTTCAACTGAAACAGATAAATTTTTAGCCAAAAATAGAATAGTTAAATTTGTCAGTTTAAAAAAATTAATTAAAAAAAAATGTCAACAAGACGGTTGAATTTTCGACCGGAAAAAAGCTTTTTTGACCAAAATGATGAATCAACATAAAAAAAAGTGTTTTTTACAAAGTAGTTTTACTTCCAACTGTATAGTTGAATTTTCAACCTGAAAATTTGAATTATCATCAAAGAATGTTGATATATCTAACAAAAACGGGTTTAATACAAACCAAAAAGAGTTGAATTGAACCACAAGAGACAAATTTTCAGAAAAAAGTAGATTCCTTAACCAAAAAAATATTAATTTTTAACAAATCAGATGCATTTCCAACAAAAATGATGAATCTGCAACCAAAAAATGGATTTTTGATAAAGTGGTTCCACTTTTCGCCAAGTAGTTAAACTTTTAACCAAAAAAGATGAATTTTCAAGCAAAAAAGACGATTTTTCAACAAAATAGTTTAATTTTAACCAAGAAACATTTTTTGTTCAAGAATGAAGGAAAATTTCAACACATTTTTTGAATCTGAAAGGCGAAAAGATGAATTTTATACAAAAAAATGAAATTTTACACCTAAAAATATAAATTTTGAAGAAAAATCGTTACTTTCAACCAAATACTTGAATTTGCAACAAAATAGAAGAATTTTTCACGAAGAATAATAATTTTCTACCAAACAAGACAAATTTTCAACAAAATATTTACTTTTTTAACCAAAAATATAAATAATCAACCTATATGATGAATTTCCAAATTTTTTATAAAAAAGATTAATTTTCAACAACAAAAAATCACTCGTAACAAAATAGTTCAATCTTTAATCAGATAGATGAATGTTCAACTGAAATCATGAATCTTGAACCAAAAAAGACGTTATTAACAAAGTAGTTGAACTTTTAACCAAAAAATATTTTTTGTTCAAAAAAGAAGGAACATTTCAACAAATTTTTTTGAATCTGCAAGGTAAAAGATGGATTTTACACAAAAAATGAAATTTTATACCCAAAAATATATATTTGAAAGAAAAATTGTTACTTTCAAACAAATAGTTGAATTTTCAACAAAATAGAAGAATTTTTCACGAAGAATATTAATTTACTACCAAAAAAGACAAATTTTTAACAACATATTTACTTTTTCAACGAAAAAGATAAATGCTCAATCTATATGATGAATTTCCAAATTTTTGATAAAAAAGATTAATTTTCAACAAAAAAAATCACTAAATAACAAAGTAACAAAATAGTTCAATTTTCAATCAAAGAGATGAATATTCAACTGAAATGATGAATCTTCAACCAAAAAAGAAATTTTCAACAAAGAAGTAACACTTTCAGCCAAGAAGTTTCATTTTTAAACAAAAAGATAAATTTTTTACGGAGAAGATTAATTATCTACTAAAAAAGCCGAATTTTTTAACAAAATTTGCATTTTCAGCTAAGAAGATGAATTTTCAAATAAAATAATAAATCTTCATAAAAAAATGAATTCTTAACGGATTACTTAAACTCTTAGTCAAGTAGTTGAATTTTCAACCCGAAAATATGAATTTTTGAGAAAAATGGTAATTTAAAACAAAATAGTTGAATTCACAACCAAATAGACTAATTTTCTGCCGAGAAGATTAGTTTGTACAACAAAGGAGGAATTTTCAACAATGTAATTTCCAACAAACTAGTTTAGCTGTTAACCAGTGGCTTAATTTTTAACTTGAAAATTTAAATCTTCAACAAACATTTCAATTTTCCAACAATTAATTAAATTTTCAATCAAACAGATGATTTTCTACCAAGAAGATTAGTTTCTGTCAAAACGGACGAATTTTTGAAAATGTATTTTAATTTACAACCAAAGAGATGAAGTTTCAACAAAAATATGTATCTTCCACCAAAAAAATTGAATTTTTAACAAATTAGTTCAAGTTTTAGCTAATTAGTTGAACCTTCAACCCAAAAATATATATTTTCGAGAAAAATGTTGATTTTCAACCAAATAGATCAATTTTCTACCAAGAAGATTACTTTCTACCAAAACGGACAAATTTTCTATAAAGCAGTTGATTTTCCAACAAAAACAAACTTAATTTTCCACTGTATACTTTTTTAAAATTATTTATATAATAATAAAACTGAAATGTTAAAATGTAAAACTTAATATCACTTTTAAATTGTTTTCAATATTTTGAATGTTTCGGCCTTAACATTTGAAGCTTTAGAAATGTTGAAACGTTTCCAAAGTTTCATGAAACTTTTCATTCGACCAAAGTTGCAGGAAACTTTACAAACCTATGAGCTGTTGGAGTTGATTACTGAGAGGCTGAATTTTAAATATTTATTTCTTTCAACGATTCTAATACTAGTTTTGATAGAGTAATGTTCATATTATCGCTTATCGCATTTCCTTAAAATGGCTTCCACAGCAGGTTCCGTTTATATTCCCATTGATTGAAGCTGACGCCGAGCAGCCGATGTAGGCTCGGAGATTCAGGACAAGAGCTTCCGGTACTCTTTGCATAATGTCGTTGAAGCTAACGCTACACGACTTTGTCATTGCAAAGTGTCACCATTCTGAATATAGTACAATGAGAAAATGATAAGCTACAACATGACACTAATGTAGGTATGACCAAAGATGCACTGAAATTTTTTTTATTTTTCAAAAATTATTGTTCATTTTGTCTAGTGTTTCTCAACAAATTTTTCGTTCAAGTTTCTTATAGTTTTTGCCGGCTTTTCTTCCGACTGTCGTACTTTTCACCAGGAGTGGTAGCGAGGGAAAGGAAAGTAGAGGAAGTGAGAGAAAGGAAAGTAGAGGGAGAGAGAGAAAGGAAAGTAGAGGAAGTGAGAGAAAGGGAAGTAGAGGAAGTGAGGAAGGGAGAGGTGAAGTATAGGGAGTGAAGGTGAGTACGATGAGTGATGGAAAGTAGGGAAGTAGGGAAGACAAAGTGGAAGAAGTGGCGTACGGGAAGTGTGTGTAGTGGAAGGGAAATAGAGGAGGTGAGAAAAAGAGAGGTGAAGTTTAGGGAGTAAGGTGAAGTAGGATGAGTGAGAGAACGTAGGATGAGTTATAGGAAGTATGGGGGAGAAGTAAGGGACGTGGCTTGCAGGAAGTGTTGGAGGTAGAAAAAGGGGAAGAGAAGTGGATTTAAAGAAGAAGTGGAAAAGTCGTAGTATTAGTGTTATTTTTTAGGGTTTCGTAGCCCCAGGCAGAAACCCTTATAGTTTCGGCCAGGTGCCCTTCCGTCTATAGTACTTTTTCCAGGCTAGGAAGTGAATAGAAGTACGTGGAAGGGAAATAGAGGCTAGGAAGTGAGGGAAGGAGATGTGAAGTATGGGAAGTGAGGGTAACTAGGATGGCTGATGGAAAGTAGGGAAGAAGAAGTAAAGGAAGTACCGAAAGTGTGTGTGTGATGGGATGTGGGAAGAATGAGAGGAACAGAAATTTCGTAGCCTAAGGCAGAAACCCTTATAGTTTCGTCTAGGTGTCCTTCCGTCCGTCGTACTTTTCCCAGGAGAGGAAGAGAATGGAAGCAAGTGGAAGAGAAATAGAGGAAGTGAGGAATGGAGAGGTGAAGTTTAGGGAGTAAAGTGAAGTAGGATGTTTGGGAGGACGTAGGATGAGTGATAGGAAGTATTTGGGGAGGAAGTAAGGGACGTGGCTTGCAGGAAGTGGTGGGGGTAGAAGGAAGGGAAGAGAAGTGAGTTTAGAGAAGGAATGGAAAAGTTGTAGCATTAGTGTTATTTTTTAGAGTTTCGTAGTCACATGCAGAAACACCTATAGTTTCGGCCAGGTGTCCTTCCATCCGTCGTACTTTTCTCAGGAGAAGCATTGAAAAGGAACAAGTGGAAAGGAGATAGGGGAAGCGAGGGAAAAAAGGTGAAATAGGGAGTAAGGTGAAGTAGGATGAGTGAGGGGAAGTAGAATGAGTGATAGGAAGTATGGGGAGGGAAGTAATGAAAGTGGTGTACGGAAAGTGTTGTGAGTGGAAGGATGGAAGAGAAGTGGGTAAAAAAAATTGGAAAAGTAGTAGCATTAGTGCCATTTTTTAGGGTTCCGTATACCCAAGCAGAAACCCTTACAGTTTCGACCAGGTTTCCATTCCGGCCGTCATACTTATCCCAGAAGACGAAGTGAGACGAAGAAAGTCGATGAGAAATAGAGGAAGTGAGGGAGGGAGAGATGAAGTATATGGAGTGAAGCGAAGTAGGATGAGTGACGAGAAGTAGGGAAGGGGAAGTAAGCGAAGTGGCGTACGGGAAGTGATCGTTAGACTGAGGGATCAGTAAGGTGGTTTTAAAGGAAAAATAAAAAAATAGTAGAATTAGTGTCATTTTTTAATTTATCGTAGCCTAAGGAAGAAAGCCTCATAGTTTCGGCTAGATGCCCTTCCGTCCGTTGTATTCTTTCCGGGAGGGAAAGTGAGGGAGTGAAGGGAAGTAGGATAAGTGAGACGAAGTGTCGTACAAAAAGTGAGAAAGAGTGGGAAGGTAGATGGAGAAGGAAAGTGAGTTTGAAGGCGAAGTGAAAAAATAGTAGCATAAGTGTTATTTTTAGGGTTTCGTAGCCCAGGTAGAAGCATTTACTTTCGATCGGTCGTCCTTGCGTATTTATACTTTTTTACAGGAGGAGAAGTGAGGGAAAATTAGGGGAATAAAAGGGGGAGCAGGAGGAGGTGAAGAATAGTGATGGGAAGTTGAATGGGGGTGTGAGAGAATTGGTGGACGGGAAGTGTGAGGTAAAAGGAAGCAGGATAAGTGAGAGAAAGTAGGAGAGAAGATACTCGGAAATGGCAAGTGAGGGGAGTAAGGCAAGCAAGTGTAGGGGAAGTTAGTGTAGGTAGGGTAACAAGGGTATGGGCATGGTAGTAGGGGAAGTAAGGGTGAGTGAGGAGCCGACAGTTGGGTAATCAGGGGAAGGGAAATGGTGAAGGAAGAGGTAGCGACAAGGGAAGTGAGGAAAGGGATAGTCGCAGTAGGGAAAGTAAGTGGCGTATGAGAATCGAATGCAGGTAGGGAAGTGAGGGAGGAGCAAGGGCAGTAAGGGAAGTGAGAGTGATTGGGTGTAAGAAAATTAGAAAAAGTGCAATGGAGAATGAAGAGGCAGTAAGCGAAGTGGCGTACGGGAAGTGATGATTAGACTGAGGGGTCAGGAAGGTGGTGACGTTAGAAGAGAAGTTAGAAGAGTTAGAAGAGTGGAAATAGGGAGGAGAATTGAGGAAAATGAAGTAAAGCAGGGAGAGTAGGACAAATGATGCAAAGTAGAGGAGGGGGTGTAAAGGTAGTCGGGTACTGGAGGTGAAGGGTGCAAGAAAGTTTCAAAAATGAGAGGAAGTAGCAGAGGGGAAGGTTGGGAATGACAAGTGGGGAGAGGAGAAGGATAGTTAGGAAAGTAAGAGTATCTAGGAAGAAAGAAGAGGAAGTAAAGTAAAATAGGGAGGAGATTAAGGGGGGAAGTGAGGAGAGTAGTAGTAGTGGTAGGGAGACGAAGTGTGGAGAAGTGAAGGAAAGGAAGGGAAGCCTGATTTGATTAATTTTTTCCGAATAATAGCAAAATAATTGCATCGTTAAATATAAGTTTCAATAAGATCGTGAGTGCGAGGTGTGTGCGGAGTGTGGTGTTGAAAAATTAAAACTTTCGATCCCTGAAAGTTCTAATTTTCAGGTGGAGGAGAAAAGTTTCATAAAGTAACGTGTTAAGCTGCTGGGTATCGTGTATTTAATTCTAGACCGTCTTTAACGAAGGCTGCCTAAACTGTTAATACGTTTACGAGGTAAACTTCGTGTGCAGCCATAAAGTGGACGCACGAATACTACCGGTAACCTGCGTCCAGAAAGTGAATTTAGCTTAAGTGCATCGCAAGTACAGGGCGATATATGTCGCATACTACTTGGTCTCAAAGGGTTATGGAGCGTTTAGGTCATGTCACTGAACCAACAGCAGCCGATCTACCTGCCCGTGTAAACGGGTTTTGACTACCTCGTACACCTTGGTAGTAATTACAAGTACAAGCTCAAGTAAACATGATTCAGATAATCAATAATCTAAATACTGAGTACCATATCTGTGAATAATTTTCAAGCAAGATTCAGAAAATTGAAGTGTTGAGTTCTTTTTACAATTAAGGGGTATTCCAATGTGAACGCATTAAAGAAAACATACTTTCAATCAATTTTTTCTCGGGAACTATTGTATATAATCGAACGAATGTTTTTCTCTCTTGAATGTATGATGAAGGAGAGTAAAAAAAATTTGTTTGATGGTAAGAAAGATTTATTTATTCATTTATATTATAAAATGCATGAGTGCAAGGAAAAAAGTTTCATACTGGCGCAGGCGATGTCTCAAAAATGACCGGGCTTATCTACTTCAAATTGTAACACGATATTGAGGACTGGCATGGCTATCGCCCGAACTTCCAAGTTGTTGATATTTTAATTCTTACTTATAATTTTACCTGATTCATGGGGCAAAACAATTTCTCTCTCTCTCTCTCTCTCTCTTTCACAAGAAACGCCGCCATTTTGTTAATTTCCGATGAAATAAAATAGTGGAAGTTTGGGCGATAGCCATGATAGTGCTGAATATCGTGTTAAAATTTAAAGTAGATAAACCTGGTCATTTTTCAGGAATCACCTGCGCCAGCAGACATTTTTTTTTGCTTACATACATTTTATTTTATAACTAAATAAATAAATATTATTTAACAACAAACAAATTTTTTTTCACTCTCCTTGATCATACTTTCAAGAAAAAAAACATTCTTTCAATTATATACAATAGTTCCCGAGAAAAAAATGATATTTTCAATATAGAATCTTTTATAAACGGAATGAGAAGATTTTTCATTGAACTTTTGAAATTTATTTATTTATTGAATTTATAACTTGAAGAAAAATAACTAAACTTTCAGAAAAATAGTTCATTTTTTAACCAAACACTGCAATTTCATACCTAAAAAAGATTAATTTTGAAGCAAATAATAGAATTTTTTAACAAATAATATTTAACTTTAACTAAAAGGACTTGCATTTTCAACAGCAAACTTTGAATTATCAACAACACGATATAATTTGAACGAAAAATTTAATAGTTAATAATTCAATTTGAAAAAATGAATTTTCAACAAAACAGATGAATTCTCAACCAAAAAGTTGAGTTTTTATTTAAAGTAATAAATAAGCGTTTACAAAAATTAATTTTTAACAAAGCAGTTCAATTTTTAACCAATAAAGACAGATTTTTTAAAAAAGATGATTTAGAAAAAAAACGTGAATTTCTAAAAAACGATTTGAATTTTCAACTATAAAAGATAACTTTTCATCCAAAAAACGGGAAAGTTAAATTTCAATTTAAAAAAAATTATTATAAAAAAAAGGAATTTTCAACAACAAGATACTCCAATTCTCAACTAAAGAGATGAATTTTCTAAAAAATAGTACAATTTTCCAACAGAAAATATTAACTTTCAACAAAAAAGACGAATTTATAATAAAAAAGTTCATTTTTAACCGAAAGCAGTTTTACCTTTAATCAAGACAAGGGAAATTTCAGCCACGGAAATTAGCTTTCGACAAAAAAGAGAGACTTTGAAACTCAAGAAAAAATTCAAACAAAAATGGAAAAGATACATTTTCAGTTAAAATAATTAATTAAAAATTATTTAAAAAAATTATTTCTAGCAAAATAGTTAAATTTTCAACCAAAAAGATGAACCTTGATCCAAACAAATTAATTTTTAACGAAATAGTTGAAATTTTAGCCAATGAGTGGAATTTTCAATAAAAAAGATCAATTTGAAACAAAATAGTTATTCTTTCAACTGAAAAAGATGAATTGTCAAAGAAAAATGAAGAGTTGTATTTACAGAAAAAAAATGAATTTTCAAACAAAAAAAATGAATTTAACCAAAAAATCGTCAAATTTTCAACCAGAGAGATGAATTTTAAAATGAAAATTTGAATTTTCTAATGGCATTGAAGCCAAAAGAAAAATTTTCTGTGAAAATTGTGAAATTTTCAACAAAAAATTCAGTTTTCTACAGAAACAATTCCATTTTCAACCAAAGACTTACGAAAAACTTCATTTTGAAAATGAGACCTTAAAACTGATTCAAGCTGAATTAAAACTTCATAAAAACTCATGCAAACTAAATTTAAACTTTATTTAAACTCGCAACATTAATTTTTCAAATTAGCTAACTTTTCACTCAGAAACTTTCTTATTTTCTCTGGCCACTATTAATCAAAGACCAGAATTTTAATTTTGCAGCGTTTTTAAAATAAAATCCTTAATAAACAGAATAAAACAATTTTTCATGAAGATTTGGAAATTCCAAATGTATTATCCTTGACAATTATTTAAACTGCCTATTATAGAAACTTTTCTCGAGACTTTGGCAATATTTTTTCAAAATCTCTGACTTTCCCTGACCAACAAAATTCACTGACTATGCTTTTTTAAGTGTTTTTCTGTTACAAAAAAAAATGAATTTTCAAAAAATATTGATTTTCAACCATTAGACAAAAAACACTTAACATCAATTTATTCAATAATTGTCGACAACCATAATATCAAAAAATATATAATTTTCTTGTCCGAGAAATTCATCTAACAAGTATAAGGAATTAATTTGAAATTCAACTTGTAAGGATTGAGAAGAAATTAATAATTTTTTTTCTCTCCGTAGCTTAGTGAGTAAGAGCATCAAACTGACAATTCTTTCCGTAGCTTGGTGGGTAAGAGCATCAGACTGACAATCTGAAAGACCAGGGTCCGGATCCTAGCGGAGCTAGAGATTAATTTTTTCACAACTGAGAAATAAAAATCAATATCCAAAAATATTGATTTTTGATCAGCAGACAAAAAAAACACTTAAGATCAATTTATTCATTACTGGTCGACAACCATAACATCCAAAACTAAATCATTTTCTTGTCCCAGAAATTCATCTCACAAGTATAAGGAATTAAGTTGAAATTAAACTTGTAAGGATTGTGAAGAAATTAATTTTTTCTCTCCGTAGCTTAGTGGGCAAGAGCATCAGACTGACAATTCTCTCCGTAGCTTGGTGGGTAAGAGCATCAGACTGACAATCTGAAAGACCTGGGTTTGCATCCCAGCGGAGCTAGAGAGGAATTTTTTCACAACTGAGAAATATAAATCAATATCCAAAAAATATTGATTTTTGATCAGTAGAGAAAGAACACGTAACATCAATTTATTCCCCGACTTTTCCCTGATTTCCTGGTTTTCCATGACCTACGGCCACTCTGATCAATTAAAACATTTTGGGTGATATTTTAAAATCTAAAACCGAGCCATGTATGATCACATTTTCACATTTTCACATTTCCTCTCTTCTCTGTTATTCGTATTACAATAAATTATTCGCTACTAGTCATGTGGAAAGCACCTCTGTGTACTGATTCCATTTCGTTCGATTCGAGCTCGAGTTACACAGGTCGTTGAAAAATGTACACTTGCAAATTCACCAACCAATCCTGAACTCTGCCGTGCAGAAAATCAAGGACATTAAAACGCCAAGACTGTTTCTATCCGGTACATACATGTTACCCAATTGCATTGGAAACAAAATACGACGCCAAGTCAATGAAAGCTCGAATGAAATTTTAGATCATATACGAGTTTTCTAGTTTTTGTTTGTTTTTTCGGGGTTATATATTTTTTTAATTCGGTTGACTGAATAACAAATGGGACTACACTCAACTCCTGATATATGCCCGGTGTCAGGCATGTATTTTCTTGGCCGCATGATGCAACCTGATACAACTAACGCGCTGAGAGTGCGGGCCTCGAGCTGTTTGTCACGCATGATTAAGCAAACCCCTTTCTTTCGGCCCCACGGCTCCTCTCATCATGAAACTGCGGAGGCAGTCAGTTCTAGGTATGGCGTAAACCGGTGTGTCTTATATCGGGAATTGAGTGGAATTTCTATTTTTCCCAATTAACATTTGCCATCATTTCAATTTGTCATTATTTTCATATTACCCAATTATTATTTTCAGGAATGACCATTTGGCATCACTTTTATTTTTTCAAATTACCATTTGCCCTTATTTATATTCGCACGAATTGTTATTTGTCATTCCAACTTTATCAAATCGTTTTTTGTCATCCCGAATGCATCAAATCGTTATGTAACAGAAATTTCAATACACCCGAAAAAGTATATCCGACGTAAAAAAATGTCCCGGTATACAAATAATTGAATTCACTAATGAAAATTAGGATAAATAAATTTTATGTCAAACAGAAACTTGAATAAAATAAAATGGGGGAAATGATAATTTTGTAAAAAATTATCTTAATTATCTTAATCTTAATTATTTTAATTGTGTTCCTACAAAAGAAGATTAATTGATTTCAGTAAAATTCAAGAAAATCTGTGAGATTAAAAAAATTCAAAATTAAGTTAATTAAGTCGTTCAAACCTCCCCTTCCCTACTATCCCTACGTTCCCCTATTTCCCCTACTTCCCCTTTTCTTACTTCACCCTTCACTTCCCCACCCTTGGCAAACTGTTTCCTCCTCTACTTCCCCCTCTCTCACTTTTCCAGGTAACACTACCCTTTCCCTAATTTCCTTCCCCAACACCCACTTCTACTTCCCTATTCAACTGAATTCCCTACTAGCCTCCCCCTCACTTTCCTTCCTCACTTCCAATCATTTTTCTTACTTTCCCTCCCTAATTTCCCCTCGCTCCATCTCATTTTCCCTCACTTTCTTCCACTCATTTCTTCTCACTTCCCTTCCCCTCATTTCCCCTCTCTTCCCCTAATGAGAAAAAAGAACGACGGAAGGACGAACGGACACACAGCCAAAATAAACATCAAGGAAAGTAGAATTAGAGTAATAATCATGCGCCTTTTCAAGTAGGTGACTGATTGCCCAAAATAAGGTGTCAAAAAAATAGTGATGAATATTTCACACAGAAAAGTGAATTGGTCCTTCCACTTGAATTGGTCTAATAAAATGATCTGCTTATGAATAGATAATTCTGCTGATTGAAGGATTGACTAGAGGGACTAAGAATCAATTGAGACTGAATAATTTGATAGAAGTGATTCTCGGGTATTGAAATGGATGAATTACCGTTCGGATCAGGTGAAATTGATCGAGGACTGAAAGTCATATTCAAGCATAATGAGATTGGCAGGCGCGTGGTAAGTTAACGGTGCGGATCGGGGAGTTTGGTGACTTCAAAGCGGAACGAGTCCCCTTTAGGTCGTCAAACTTTGCCAGACTTGGACGTAGCCCGGCAAGGAAAACAAGGTACTGCATCCCTTTCGAGGACATAACGCCATTAATGACTGATTAATGACCCAAACAACCCAAGCACAAGTTGCTCTTGTAGAAGTACACTCTGAACCCTAACCACATGGTACAATGTCGAACCCTCAATCCCATGCTTTGCTCATCTGATCAGGGTGACTACAAGACTTCATTTTCAAAATGTCCTGTTTTTTTCCAGACTAATTATTCTTTTCCCTACTCACCCTACATCCCCCTAATTCCCCTACCCACACTTGACCCTTTGCCACCCTTCCCCAACATCTGCCTCCTCTACTTCCGCCTTTCCTCCTTTCCTTCACTAACACTTTCCTTCCCCTTATTCCCTTCCTGAGCCCTCAATTTCTCATTCCCCCTCATCCTGATTTCTAATAAATTCCCCTACTCCCTTTCCATAAAATCCCCAAGCGAACCCTACTTCTTCTACTCGCATTTCCCATCATTTTCCCTTCCTTCATTTTCCCTACATCACCTAATTCCCCTCCCGTCATTTTCCATCTCTTCCCCAAAACTCATTTCCATTCATTTCCTTCTCCTAATTACCCCTAACTTCCCCACCCTCATCTTCTCCTAATACTTCTATTTACCATCCTATCCTTTCCCCTTATTTCTGCCTCCTCAAGAAATGTAGGACGGACGGACGCCCTAGGTAAACTATAAGTGTTTCTCCCAGGGGCTGGAAAATCCTAAAAACTAAAAAAGTGACCTATTTGAAACCAAACATGAGTCAGATTAGGTACCGTGCTCCTACAAAAAGGGATTTCGTAGTCTGTTAAGACGTTAATTAAGTCGTCAAAATCTCCCCCTCCCATACTTCTTATCTTCTTCCCCCTCCTTTTGACTACTTCCTCTCTCTACCACTCTCTTCCCCTAATATCCAACCTAATTTTCCCTTCATTTCCCCTGCCTTCCCATACTATTTTTCCCTGTGCTTCCACTCTCCTTACTTTCCTCGTCACACCACCCCTCACCACCCTGCTACTCCCTCACTTCCCAAACTTTCCCTACTTTTCCTACTTTCCATTTCGTCACTCTTTCGTCGCTTCCCCTACAGACCTTTCTAATTAATTATCAAAACGGTTTCATAGCCTATTGAAACGTCAATTAAGTCATTCAAAGCTCCATCTTTCATCCATTACGTCCCCGACCTTACTCAATTCCCCTACTTTCTCATGCCTCAGTTTAACCTTCGCCCCCTTTCCTCTACAAAAACTTATTTCGCTGATTCCCCCTTCTCCTCGCTTCCTCAGCTAACATACCATTCCTCAGTCCTCACTTCTTCCTACCTACTTACCCCCATTTCTAATAATTTTCTTAATCTTGCCTCACTTACGCTCACTTACACTCACTTCTTCTACTCCTCCTACTCCTCCTCCGTAAATTACTCTACTTTCTGTCGAATCGTCATTCCTCACTTCTCCTTTAATTCTTCTTTTTTCCCCTCTTCTCACTTCCTCGATTTCCCCTCCCTTTATGCTCTCCACTTTTAATTTACTCGTTTCATTTAACTTTTTGTACTTCTACGTCATTTGGCCTTACTTCTCCTATTGCCACACCCCTCTTTTACTCTACTTCTCCTCTCCTACTTCCCCTCACTTCCCGGCAATAATTTCCGCTCACTTCTCCTACCTTTCCTATTATCATTTCCCCTACTTTCTCTCAACTTATTTTCCTTACCCCATTCACCCTCAATTCCCTTACTTACCATTCCCTCATGTCCCCTAATTTTCCCTACTGCCTATTCCCTTGCCTTTCCTATTTCCCCTCTTATTATTTCCTCTCACTTTCCCCACTCTCCCCCTCATTTCCTACCACTTTCTTCACTCTCCCCCTCATTTCCTACCACTTTCCCCACTCTCCCCCTCATTTCCACTTACTTCCCCTGCTAGAAAAAAAGTATGACTGATGAAATAAGTGAAATAAGAAAAATTTGATGTAATTCGTAAAAATTCATGGTGAGTTCTCAAAAAATTCTAGTTAATTGGCAACAATTTTAAAATTCAAGGCAATTCAAAGGAATTTGAACACATTTTTCAATCATCAATTTAATACAATTTTCAACCCAAAGATACGAATATTCAATGATCCAGTTGAATTTTTATCAAAAAAGAATTACTTTTCAGAAAAGAAAAAATAATTCAATTAAACTGTAAAATTTTAAATCCAAAAAGATGAATTTTTTAGAAAGTGGTAATTAAATTTTCAACAAGAACGTTCATTTTGAACCAAGTAGTTGAATTTTTTTACCAAAACAGTTGATCTTGAACCAAAAGGATTACTTAACAAAATAAATTTTCAGGTGAACAATTAAATTATTACCAAAAAAAAAGATGAATTTTAAAAACAAAAATATAATACTAGACTTCTTAACCAAGAAGAATAAACTTTTTAACTAAAAATAGTTGGACTTTCTTATTGAGTTCTATTAATTCATTTCGCATTTAAGTAAGAAGAAAACAAGAAAAAGGTGAAAAAAAGGGAATTTTAGATACACTGTAGAGTCTGCGATAAATAAGTAGGTATTTTGATCATCTATAGACTAAAAATTTCTAAAAAGTAAAAAAACGCCCAAATTTTCCAAAATGAAATTTTCTTCGTAGTTGAAAAAAAAACGTTCCTTAGTGCCTTTCATATAATTTTCTAAACTTTCGACTCGATATGACAATTCCGTAGACGTAAGTTTTTGCGAAAAAAAATCTAGGTAAAGTAGGAATCGGGTAAGTATGAGATGGCCTTAATAAACATTGAAGTTTATTTTTGATACTTTAAAAAATATTACAAAAGTGGACATTTTCTTGAGAAATTATAGATATAAAATCATATAATGAATATAAAATATAAAAAAAATATCGAATATATAAAGAAATATGAAATGAGCATATAAAATAATCAAGATTCTGAAATAATATTTATTTCCTGTGATAAATGACGTTCGTTCATGGAAACTTCTTTCCCTTCAATTCAAACTGTTTCACGCGATTAAAATAATAATAAAAGTGATGTAAATTTTTGACCCTATATATATATATATATATATATATATATATATATA
>CAKNXH010069241.1:8015-33709 GCA_932178445.1 Andricus quercusramuli
AGGCATTCTATATATATATATATATATATATATATTCCGAAAACTTTTACAAAGTAGCCTACTGTGCAAAATGGTGAGGGAAGAGAAGGGATTTTCAGTAGTATAAGTCGGTGTATAATCAGACAATATCGGAAAGGGGTGGTGACAGTTCAGTGGGCGAGTGGAAGGTGTTTCAGTGAACAATTGCAAAAACAAAAGAAAAAAATTTGTTTCTTTGGACAAAAATAAAAAAGAGGAAAGAACAAAATTGAAAGCCTAATTTAAAAATCAGTCTTGACAACTTTTTTAGAAATCTTATCAGCTTTTTTTCAAATTTTGTTTGTCGAAATCGGTCAATATTTGTGGGCTGTACGTTGAAGCATATTACTGCTTTGGAAAATGAATGCTCAGGTTTCATTAAAAAAAATGTGAACCGCAACTAAGATTCACAGTGGGCAGCCTTTGTTAGATCGAATAGAAGTTTATATTACAAAACAATTTGCAAACTACATTTGGAGAGTGGTTTAATTACTTTAGAGTTACGAGCTTTTCGAGTAGGAACGTATTGTTTAACAGTATTCGAGTCAATTAAAAGGAAATAGTAGTGGTTATTAGAGATTGTAGCGGTCCGCAGTAGATGTCGTGAAGTTTGATACAACTGCAGTAACCTGGGTAGTTACACACTAATTGTTGCCATTAGTTCCCTTCAAGCACGGGTAACAGGGACGTTAATTTCGTAAGACTTATATTGGTTAAATGTAATTATACAGAAAAAAAATGAGATTCTTCAAATTATCATGTTATACTTATCCTGATGTCATATTTAATTTTGTTTATAATATTGGATGTTAATTTTGGCTTCAGGGTAAGAAATAATACTTCAATTAATTTTTAATTGAACCAAACGCTTCGGCGCACAATGGTGGTCCTCATCAGTGGTTAATTTTTATTCTGGGAAAGACAGTCACAAAAAATATTTATAAGGGACACAGTGTAAGAATGTAGTTTAAATATGAACATTATTTCAAAATTGGTTTATTTTTTTTTTATATGTATTTTTACATGTCGAAAAGAAAAAAAAATCTTTTTATAACAAATGTTATATTAAAAAAAATCAATGATTTTTTAATGATTTCTACCATTAAAGAATTAATTTTTAAAAATTGGATACTGTCAATGTAAATTTAAAACTACTCTCTTCAGTAGAGCGAAGTAAAACTACTAAAATTAATCGAATCGTTTGAGTTAAGGGATAAACATTTACGGGTCGACATCCAAAATAAGTGAAGAAATAAATTTGTTAATCGGTAAATATCTTAAGTTGTTTTTTTGAAATTTACAATTAAAAATTGTCATAAAAAAAAATTTTGCCTTATTTAAAATTTTTTAAAATGTACTAAAACATGTTTTTTGGATAGATTCGAACCTGAAATTTTTTCAGCTTGAACCAAAGAAACATGTTATTATTTTTTATTCATGAGAAACATTTTTTTCGTGATGTTTATAACGTTCAAAAATCGCAAAAAAGATATGAAATCCCAAATATCCTAACTCATGACATAAATTTTTTTCCGAAAAACAAAAATAAAAATAAGATATGTTTTGAACAGAATAGTTCAATTTTTGAATAAAGAACATCAGTTTTTAACCAAAAATCGAATAGTTACATTTTCTTTTTGAAAAATTAATTTTCAATTGAAAAAACTGAATTTTTGCTCAAATTGTTGAATGTTGAAGCCTGAAAGAAGTTTCTACAACATTTTTCAACACAAAAATATGAATTTTCAATTGAAAAGTTAATTTTTAACAAAAAATTCAAATTTTTAGTTAAAACCCCTAGTTTTCAACAAACAAGCAAAACTTCAATTGAAATGATGAATTTTTAACTGCAAACGACGAAAGGACGATTTTTTTTACAAATTACATTAATTTTTAAACGGATATTTGAATTTTCAAAATAAAGAAGATCAATTTTGAACCAAAAATGAAATTGCTACATTTTCATTTGAAAAAACTAATTCTCAAATGAAAAAACCAATTTTCTACCAAATTATTGAATTTTTGAGAAAAAAAATAACTTTCTACAATGTATTTGAATTTTTAACTAAAAATATAAGTTTCGAATACAAAAAATAATTTACAATCAAAAATTGCAATTTTCAGTTTGAAGAGAAAAGGGGAAAAAGGGGAAGTTTTTTGAGAATAGGGTAAAAAGGAGAATTTCGAGATAAAAGGGGAAACTAAGAAAAAAAGGGGAAGACATGAATTTAAAATGTGTGTTGCCCTTACAATAATTGGATAAATTAATAAAATTTGTAATATAATTTAAAAAAGTGTGTTGTCTTCACAATAATTGAACAAAATTATCAAAATAAAATTTGTTGTCGATTTTAATTTCATTTTACTAAGTTATTTTTATTTTATTTAACTAAGTTATCTTGTTATTCATGGAATATCTTACAAAAAAATTTAAGTTATCTTGTTATCAATAAAATATTTTACAAAACAAAATGTTTTGATTCAAACAAGCAATTTTGTAAGTGCAGAAAAGTAATCTCATTAGTTGAAACTTCATCTTTTTTGGTTCAAATTTTATTTCTTTTGTTGAAAATTTAACTATTTTGTTGAAACTTCATCTATTTTGGTCAAAACTTCATTTCTCTAGTCTTTAAAGTGAAAATTTAAATATTGTACCAATACATTTTTTTTTATTTGACCAATTCGTGTTCTAAGTGTAGAAAAGTATCTCATTAGTTGAAGTTGCATCTTTCTAGTTCAAATTTCATTTCTTTGTTTGAAAATTTTAACTATTTTGTGAAAATTTCGTTTTTTCAAACATTTTTCAAGTGAAAATGTAGTTATTATATTTTCGGTATGTCGTCTTTTATCTAAATGTGGAAAAGTAATCTTATTAATTGAGACTTCATCTTTTTTGGTTCAAAATTCATTTCTCTGGCTGAAAATTTTGAATGAAGATTCAAAAATTTAGAGAATTTTCAAAATTTTTAAGACCATTTATTCAAGATTTGAAAATTTTATGTAATTTTTTATTTGATGAAAAGAAAAATTTCAGAGTTATAGCATTTTCGAACTCGAAAAGAAAACAAAAAGAACATTTGAAGCCAAACAACGCACGATATCAAAAAAGTCAGAAAAACGTTGATAAAAATTGTGCAACAAAAAAATATCTCCAAATTTGTTATTGATCATTTTTCGATAGGATGCGTCGTTTTTGGTATATTCGTAAAAAACAACATTAAAAATAAAAAAATTAAAATTTTGGACAAACGACACAAGGTGTGAAAAAATTAATAGACAAAAGAGTTGTTCACCCAAAAAAAACTGAAAATTTTCCATTTATAATTCTTAGAGGAAGAGTAGATTTTCTTTAAATCGTAAAAAGTAAGATCAATACAAAATTTAATTTTTGGAAAAACGACACAAGAGAGGAAAAAAATGAAATGACAGAAGTTGTTCAACGAAATATGATCTACGAGTTTTTTTAAAAACTCTTGTTATAAAATTACATTGAAAATAAAAAATTAACTTTTTGAAAAAAGGACACAAGCTACAATAACATTTTATTTAACAAAATTTTCCCTCTAAATCATGTCTACAAATTTCCTTAGAACCACGTTGAGCTAGGTTGCGTATTTTAGTTTAATTTTTTCTTGGTTCCAAATTCATTTATGTTATTGTTGAAAATTAATTTTTTCAATTGAAAATTTTACCATCCGGTCTTTGTTTGAAATTTTTTTTTATTTTTTTATTTACAAATTCAACTGCATGAAACAAAGTTAAAAAGCTTTGTTAAAAATATATTCTTTTTGTTAGTGATTCATAATTTATTTGAGAATTCATCTGCTTGATTGAAAATTTAACTATTTCATTGAAAGTCATTTACTTTTGGGTTGAACGTTACTTTTTCTGAGTTGAAAATTCAACCTTTTGGTTTAAATTCCTCCTATTCTATTGAAACTTCAATTTTCTTGGTGAAAAAAAATGTTTTTGGTTAGGAATTCATTCGCTTGGTTGAATAACCATCATTCTAATAAAAAATGCATCTGATTGATTGAAAATTTAACTATTTTGTTGAAATTTTGTTTTCTTGAAATTACTAGTTTAAACTGCAAATTTACTTATTCCATTATTATTGACATTTTTTTGTTTTTAGTTTACAATTCGAGGTTGAGTTAACAATTGACTTTTTTGTTGAAAATTTAACTATTTACTTAAAAATTCGTCGTTCTTAGTTCAACTCAACTGTTTTTTATTAAAAATTAAAATCTCCTTGAACTGAAATACCAACCATTATATTTTTGTTCAGATTTAATCTTCTTTGATTGATGATTCAACTTATTGGATGCCAATTTAATTGTTTTGTTGAAAAATCAACTGTACTTTTTTAAAGTCATCTTCTTTGGTCGAAAATTGAACTTTTATGTTTCTATTTTCTTCTTTTTGGATAGAAAACTCGCTCATTTAGATTACAAAATCAAAGTTATTTTGTAAAATTCTTCTTCTTGGCTCAAAAATTCAACTATTTAGTTGAAAATGGAACAGTTTTCAATCTAAGTTTAATTTTTCAAATTCAATCATTCCATTATTTGTTTGGGAATTGATCTTGATAGTTTAAAAATTTAAGAATTTTCTTGAAATTTGTCCCTTTCATTTCAAAATTTAAATATTTGTTTGTGCATAACATTTTGTGATAATTAATTATTTGCTGATTTAACTATTTGGTTGAAAATTCATCTTTGTAAGTTGAAAATTCAATTATGGGCTTAAAAACCAATCATTTTTTTGAAAATTTAACTATTTCATTCAAAAGGCAATTATTCTGTCAAAAATCCATTCTTTTTCAAAAATTCATTTTGGATAGAAAATGCATCCCTCTGGGTTGAAAAATAATTTTTTTTTGTGTGGAAAACTTCTTGGTTGACTGTTCATCTTTCTTGTTTGAAAATTCAACTGCCCTCTGCAAATTTTTGTTTTCTTAAAGATTAAACCTTTTGTTTCAAAATGCAACTGTTTGTGGTTGAAGATTAATCTTTTTTGTTTGAAAAATCCACCAAGTAGTTGAGAGCTAATTAGTGTAGGTTGAAAATTAAACGATTTCGTTAAACATTTGATCATTTTGTTGAAAATTCATCTGAATTTTTGAAAATTCAACTATTTGGTTGTCAATGCAACAATTCTGTCTACAGTTGATTTATTTGTTTGTTAAAAATTAAATTATTTTGTTGAAAACTAGTCTTTTTAATTTGAACTCTAATATTTCGTTGAAAATTCATCTCTTTTGGAGGAAATAAATCTTTCATGATTGAAAATTAAACTATTTTGTTGAGAATGCAATATATTTTGACTTGAAAACCTAAGAGTTTTATATTGAATGTAATATGATACCTCTACATTAATTTTATTCAAATGAATTTATTTCCATATTTTCGTGAAAAATCCTCCCATTTTCCCAGTTTTGAGATCATTGAAAATCCTGCAAAAGTAAAAAAAATTACCTTAAAATCATCCTAATTCTTTTTTGAAATTTTCGGAAATTTCATTAAATATTTTTTTTTAAATTCACTAAAAAAATATACTGTTAGTTTTTTTAGAAATTTTTATAGCAATTTTTTGTTCATTGGAAATCTTTCAAAATGCTTAAAAAGCTTATAAATTTTGTGTTCGGAATTTTTAAATGTCTGCATTCTGTTTTAAATGATTTTAAAATTTTTTCATGTTTTAAATCGCTTTGGAATCTTTTCAAAACTTCTAAATATATTTCAAAATTACTCCATTATTTTCCAAATTAATAATTGTTCAATTGTCATCCATAAACCAAACTTTTTTTCACTCTTTTTCAATTTTGCTTTCAATATTAATTTTTCAAAATAAAAAATCATTTCAGATCTTCTCAGCAAACTTAAGAATTATTTGGTTTTCTTAAAACCTTCAAAGATCCTTAAAAAGCTTCAAAATTTTATTTCGAAATCTTAAAGACTCTAAATTTAGTTCTTTATTGTTGGAACTCTTTTCCAGTTTTAAATTAAGATTGGATCTTTTTAAAACTTGTAAATATCTCTTAAACTAATTCGAATTCTTATTTTCTAATTGATAATTGTTCAGTTGTTATTTATGCATCAAAGTCAATGATTGCACTCACTTACTAAAAATTTGTTAAATAGATCAATTTAAACTGTACCGCTCAAAGTTTACATTTCACACACTGAAATAATAACAAATGACAAAAAAAAAAGTTTTGACAAAAATTCTTCAACTTTCAACCGAATTTCAAACCAAAAAGGTAATATAAATTGAAATATATAATAAATAGTTCGAGATTTCAACAAAAAAGATTTTAATTTTTAATTAACTAGGAATTTTCGCTAAATTGCAATTTTTATCAGGATTCATAATAATTCAACTGATAGCCCTTTTTATACATTTATAAGTTTTTTGTACATACGAACTAATTATTATTTTATTGTTGTTCCCTAATTTTCACGGTCATAAACTGCCAAATTTACCAGACAATTTTTAATTTTTACATTTTTCACAAGTTTTTAAATATTACGATTAATGAATTGATCCATTTCGTTATTGCTGGCAAAAAATGTAACCAAAAGTAACCTTTTCATAACATGAGTAACTTTTTAGTAACCGTGGATCAAAAAAGTAACTGAGTTACTAAAAAGTAAGCCGTTCCGAACCCTGAATCAATATTATACATGTTTGGTGTACTAAAATATTCAGTTAGAAGGTTTTTAATGACGAGGCTGCTTCTATGTTGTAGAAGAAAAATTGGGGGATTGTTGCTAATAGATCAAGCACCTCTATTTCCCTTATTACCTTAACCTCACCCAATTTTTCATCCCGGTTAATTTTAAAGTAACCACTAGCTTTAACTACCACTCATCAATATCTATCGAGCTATGTAGTTAGTCTTGATTCCACTACTTTTACAACTACTACTTTTTTATCAGGGTGGTTTGTTTTTTAATCAGGAATTCAACCCATTTTTAGAAGAAAAATCTGTCTCGCCACTTGAAATATCTCAAATTTTATATTGTTTGATGATATAATGCAATTTAAAATAATCTTTCTATCTTTTCTCTTTTTTGAAAAATTATTCACGAATTTAAAATAAGTTCGATTCCAACTTGTTATTTTAATGTTAAGTTCAGTTATAAACTTTTTAGATTAATTTTGAGAGAGCTAAATTTGAAGTTTGACAATTACAATTTTGATTGTATTATTGAAAAAAAAAAATTATTTGAAAGTGAAATTTTTGAGTTTTGATGTATAAATAAAAATGGAACACTTATTGGTTTAGAAAAACTCCAAGTAATTTTAAGAGGCACTTTAAATTATTCCAAGAATTGTGAAAGCTTTCATAAGAATAGCAACTTTTTCTTAAGATTCCTAGCAAAATTCAGAATGATTTTTTATTTGAAAAAAAAATAATTTTAGGAAAATATTCGAAAAGATTAATTAATTATTTCACAGTAAGTGTGACATCTCATAGTATACGCTATTGCGATTCCTTCTTACTTAAAATATTTTCTTTTAATTTTAGCTGTCCACCTGATGAAGCAAAGTTCGATTGTTTTTTATAGTAAGAAGACATAATTCTAAGAAATGATTCCTTTTGTTCAAGAATTCAACTGTTTTGTTAAAGATTTATCTTTTTGGGTTGAGAATTCATCTATTTAGGTAAAAATGGTATCTTTCTGGTTGAAAATCACAAATTTTTGGCTGAAAATTAATCTGTTTTGTTTGAGGGTTCAATTATTTTGTACAAAATTCAACATTTTTGGTTGAATTCAACTACTTTTGGTAAAAAATCAAAATCTCTTTTGGTTGGAAATCAAACTACCTAGTTGAAAATGGAACTACTTTATTAAAATTTTGTTGTTAATGATTCGTCATTTTGGTTGGAAAATCTTTTTGTTTTGTTCAAAATTTAACTATTCGTTAACAATTTTTTTTGCTATTAAATCTATTTTTTTTTCATCAGAAAATTTAACGATTCTGCGTTTGTTTGAAAATGTGTCTCCTTTAGTAAGAAATTCAACTTTCTGATTGAAAAATCTTTTTCTGTGAAAAACCCTTAATCTTCTTTGTGACTAATTCACCAAGAAGTAGTTGATTGATCTTCTTGGTTAAAAATTTATCTTCTTGTATAAAAGTTATTAGTTTTTTTACTAAAAAAATTAGATTATTTGTTTGAAACTTTGGTTTTAACTTGATTAAGAATCCATCTGTGTGGTTAAAAATTTAAATATTTTGTTAAAAATTTATTCTGTTCCATTGAAAATGTATTTTTTCACTACAAATTTTAGTATTCTCTTTTAAGTTAAAAATTCATTTCCTTGGCTGAGAATTGAATTATTTTATTGAAAAAATTTGTTTTTGTTTTGGTAGAAAATTTCAATATTGTATTTTTATTTGAATTTTGTTTAGTTGAAAATTTATGTATTTTGTTAAAAAATTGTCTTTTTTGTTAGAAAATTCACCTTTCTGATTGAAAATTTCACTATTTGGTTGAAAATTAATTTTTTGGTTAAAGATTCATCATTTTGGTCAAAAGTTAAACTACTTTATTGGAAATGAGATTTTTAAAGTAAGAAAAGCCTTGACTAAAAATAGAACTATTCCATTTCCTATCGAAAATTTATCTTTTTTGATAGAAATTCAAAATTCTTGGTCAAAAATTCATCTGTTTGGTTGGAAATTGACATCTATATTGAAAATTGAAGTATTATATTTTTGGTTAACAACTGAACTTTTTTTCCAATTTATTTTTGTTTTTGTTCAAAATTGATCTTTTTTAGTTGAAAACTCATGTATTTTTGGTAGAAATTCATCGTTTGATTAAATATCTCACTATTTGGTGAGATTTCATTTTTCAATCGAAGATTCATGACTTTAGTTAAGAAATCATTATATAAACTGAACATGTAACTATTCCATTTTTGATTGAAAAGTCCTCTTTTTGGTTTGAAAATCAGTCTGTTTTATTAGAGAATTCAACTAGTTTTTTGAAAATTCGTATTTTTTGTTGAATTTAACTTTTTTCGATTCAAAATATTACACTCTTTGTTGAGAAATAATGTTATTTTTGAAGACTCATCATTTAGAGCGATCACAGAAAATGAAAAATTGGACAGGAATGAGTCAGGGAATTTCAAAATTGGAATTTTGTAGCAACCCTTCAATTTATATTATTATTATTTTTTGTCCCTCACGAATATTGTATTTGTAAGAACACTCCTCCGATAGAAGAAACAGGACTGAATTCATTGAATATAGACTAATAAATTCTCACATTTAGATTTATTTAAAAAATATTAATTTTGTCAATAAAAATTGGTGCATTTTGAATATTCAATTAGTGACTTTCCACTGTTCAATTAGTAAACACTGCAGCGGTACGGACTACTAACTGCTTAGTGGAATTTTACTAATTTTAATAGTGGACAATTTCCACTAATCGAATTAGTAGTTTTCTACTAAGCGTTAGTGACCGAATTCTCTCTAATTGAATTAGTAGAATTTCACTATCAATTAGTGAAATATCACTAATTCAGATTTAGATAGTAATCTTCCTCATGTTTAAGTTTCCATACCTTTTAATGTGTTCCTGTTACTCCTATTCCAATTTTTCTTCTGAGTTCTCCACTATATTTGATTATATTTACTGCTCCTTACTTTCTTTAACCTTTAACCCCTTCTAGTATCTCTATTGAAACATTCATCCTCATTAAAAGTTGGACTTGTGATTATATAAAACTGCTCATAGTAGAGTTTTCAGAGGTATTGAGAACAGGAGAGATTGTATCAGCATTGGGCTATAAGGTTACTAATAAACGTAGAAGAATAGAACATGTTATTACTAAATAAAAATTCTGTTTTATTTAATAAAAAAATGTTAAGGAAGGATTATGAACAAGGATAATGGAGAGGTTTAGGAAAATCAAGAGTAGAAGGAAGGTAGGCACATACGAAGAGGGAGAAGAAGAAAAAATAGTTGAGGAGATAGAAAGATAGAAAGATATAGAAGGTATATGTTGCAGCAAATAAGGAAAAAATGCACCATGGTATGGTTGATAGGAAAGAAGAGATTTATACAATATTGATGAAGAAGAGCAGAACTATTCAATATGTTGTCATGGCTAATATTGGACTTTGGAGTGGAAGTTTTGGTGTGGAAAAAAGGGAAGGTGTAGAGAAATTAAACGAACGAGGTATAACGTGGATTTTGGAGACTGGAGAACAATAATGAATGCAAAGGTTAGGAAGAGGAAAGAAAGATGGAGGGCAATTAAATTGTTAGGCAATTGAAAGAAGAATGTATTGGAAAATAGAGAACTGGAGTGTGAGAAGAGGTAGATGAGACTTATTTTTCAGATAGATGTACGAAAGGAAAAAAGTGGGAAGTTAGCAAAACAAAAAACTAATGAAACTTTCATCCTAATTGATATTTGGACTTGTGATGATATCAAATAACTTGTGGTAGGAGAGTTCTCAGAGCTATTAAGAATAAGAGGGATTGTATCAACATTTGTGCATAAGGTTCTAAATGAACGTAAAAGAATAGAAAATGTTAATAATAAATGAAAATGCTGTAGATTTAATGAAAGATGTTAGGGAAGGATAACGAAAACGGATAACGGATATATATAGGACAGCCAAGAGTAGAAAGAAGGTTGGCCAGTAGGAAGAGAATAGTTAAGGCCATAGAAAGGTAGCAAGATCGAGAAGGTATATATAGTAAACAAATGAAGAATCTTGACCGATTTGTTATTTTCCCGAATCATTAACATTCAAATACCAGCATTTTAATCTAGTAATATTTTTAACACAAGGTCTTTTATGAACATAATAAAACAATATTTCAGACACAAATTTGAAATTTTCAAATTTATTTATTTATTTATTATATTCAATTTTTTCAGAAAAAAAGATCTTTTCTTTTCACTCCGCTGGGATTCGAACACCAGATCAATTGATTTCCGGTCAGGTGCTCTAACCATTGAGCTACAGGGGGATCAGAGTAAGAATATATTTGTCTGATATACGCTTTATTAGCAAGCCGTTACATAAAATCAGGTTTTAATAGGAATCTGTATTATCATAGGAGATGGTAAATATCGATCCAATAAAAAATCTAATCACTGGGAATAATGGAAATCTACATTATCGATCAAAGTTAAATCCTCTAATACAGAAAAATTTTTTCGTCATCACAGAATGACCGCAAATCAGTTGATCTGGTGTTCGAATCCCAGCGGAGTGAAAAGAGAATATCTTTTTTTCTGAATAAATTGAATTTGATACATTTTAATTTACATCTTCATCTAGTCTGTGATGACGAAAAAATTTCTCTGTATTAGAGGATTTAACTTCGATCGATAATGTAGATTTCCATTATTCACAGTATGTGTGATAAGATTTTTCATCGGATCGATATTTACCATCTCCTATGATAATACAGATTCCTATTATTTATTTATTTTGATCAAAAAATGACCTTTGTACTATACAAAATGATCATAAACATGAATTTTCAACAAGAAAGTGCGATAGTTGATATTTCAACCAAACATATGAAATTTCGTTTGAAAAATGAATTTTAAAACCACAAAGACGAATTTTTAACAAATGAAAATTTTTCAGTCATGAAGAAAATTTTTTACTTAAACTGTCTAACCTTCAAGCCAAAAGACGAGTTTCCTATGTAAAAATTGAATTTTCAATAAGAAAATATGAATTTTTAGCGAAAAAATTAATTTTCAACAAAAGCAGATCAATGTTCAAACAAAGAGATAAACCTTCTTTAAAAAAAAAGAAAAAAATTCAATAAAGTAGTACAGCTTGTACCCACGCAGTTGAATTTTCAGAAGATCAATTTTCAACAAAATAGTTTAACTTTCGACCAAAGAGACGAATTTTCAACTAAAAATAATTAATCTTCAACGAAAAAGTGATTTCTCAACAAAGTCATTTAACCAAAATTTAAAAATAAAATAGTTGAATCATCAAACGAACACGACTGAATTTCAAAAAAAACGTTGCATTTTTATCCAAGAAAGATTAAATTTCTGCTAAACAAGATGTATTTTTAAATCAAAAGGCCAAATTGAAAAAGATTGAATTTTCATCCGAAGAAGATTTAAATTTGACTTTTCAACATTTAAATATGAGTTTTGAATAAGAAGTGAATTTTCTTCGAAGATACTTGCATTTTCAACAAAACAGTTGGATTTTTAACCAAAAAGAATGACTTTTTAACAAAATTATTGAATCTTTAAACAAATAGTTGGATTTTTATCCAAGAAGAGTGAAATTTCTACTAAAACAGATGAATTTTCAAATAAAAAAATTAAATTAAAAAAATTTGAATTCCCATCCAAAAAAAGATTTTATTTCTATTATTCAACATTAAAATATGAGATTTAAACAAGAAGTCAATTTTCTATGAATATACTGATTTTTCAACCCAAAAAGACGAATTTTAAACAAAACAGTTGAATTTTTAAACAAAAAGGATGACTTTCAACGAAATTATTGATTCTTCAACCAAATAGTTGCATTTTTATCCAAGAAGATTGAAATTCCTACTGAAACCGACAAATTTTCAAATAAAAAAATAAAATTTTTTAAAATTTGAATTTTCATCCAACTACTTTGTTGAAAATTTATATTTTTTTCAAAATTCATCTGATTTAGTAGAAATTTTATCTTTCTTGCATAAGAATTTAAGAATATTCAATCAGAATCTTTGGTTGATGATTCAATAATTTTGTTAAAAGGTCATCCTTTTTGGTCAGGAACTCAACTTTTTTGTTGAAAAATCAACAAAAATATTATTTAATAATTTTGTAAAAATTCATCCTTTTTGGTCCAAACATCTACTGTTCTTTTGAAAATTCAAGTATTTCGTAGAAAGTATACCTTTTAAGAAAATTCACATTTTATGTTGAAAAATCAATTAAAATATTTTTTGGATAAAACTTCAACTATTTTCTTTTAAATATTTGTCCTTTTAATTGAAAAAATCATCTGTTTTATTAGAAATTTAATTTTTCTTGGATGAAAATGCAACTGTTTAATTGAAAATTCAATAATTTTATTAAAAAGTCATCGTCTTTTTGATTTGAAAATTCATCTGTTTTAGTAGATATTTCATCTTTTTTGGATACAAATACAACTGTTTGGTTGAAAATTAATATTATTTGTTTGATGAGAGAAATATTTTGTTTGAAATTTTTATTTGAACCACTTTGTCTAAAAATTATTTTTTTTTTAAAGATTCATATCTTTAGTTGAAAATTATCTCTTTGGTTAGAGTTGGATCATTTTGTTGAAAACTGATTTGTTTAAATTGAAAATTCAACTGCGTGGACAAAAGTGGAGCTATTCTGTTGACATTCTTTTTCAATGAAGCTTTATCTCTTTGGTTGTAAATTCAACTATTTTGTTTGAAATTGATTTTTTTGATGAATATCCTCATTTTCAGGTTGAAAATTTGATTTTTCTACAGAAAATTCGTATTTCGGCTTCAAGGTTCAACAATTCATCTGAACTTTTTTTTCTTTCATGAGTGAAAAATCTTTATCAGTTGAAAATTCGTCTTTTTGATTTAAAAATCAGCTATTAGACTTCTTTGTTGAGAATTTATCTTTTAAGGTTTAAAATTCATTTATCTAGTTTGAAATTCAATTGTTTTTTAGAAATTTTAGTAATTTTGTAAAAAATTTAAGTATTTTCTTAAAAAGTCATATTTTATTGTAGAAAAGTCACTTTTTTCGTTAAAAATGAATAAATTTGAATATTTTAAATTTGTATATAAAACATTGTTTTATTTTGTTAATACAAGATCCTATGTTAAAAATAGATCAAGAATAAAATGCTGGTATTTGAGTGTTAATGGTCAAGGAAAATAAAAAATTGATCGAGGAAAAATCATAGTCTTAAGTCCCGTTTCTTATTATTTCTGGAAACCATAAATTACGTACAGTAAAAGGGGGTAGGTAACAATATTTTGTTACGGTTGTTACAGGGAGGGGTGGAGAGGGTCGATCATCCGTTACGTAATTTAAGTACGGTCCCTTATTTGTTTCATTCGCAAAATTCCAAAAATTACGTGAAAGAACGAGCGATCCCCCCCCCCCCTTCCGTAACAAATCGTAACATATCGTAACAAATCGAAACAAATCGAAACAATATCTCTCGACCCCTTCCTCCCCCTTGAGCTGTTACGTAATTTGAGTACGGCCCCTAACGGAAAGTATAAGAAATGTTGGACGAGCAATCAAATAGGTATGGTTAATAGGAATTAGGAAATAAGCAATTTTTTAAAAGATAAGGAAATAAGAATAGAACATTCAGGTATTTTAGTATGGTAAAAACTGGGCTTTGGGCTGAAGGTTTGGGGATGGAAAGAAAGGAAAGTGTTAGAGAAATTTAAAAAAAGATGTAGAGGATGTGTTTTGGAGACTGGAAAGCAAAAAGGAGAGAAAGATTCCAATGTAGTAAGAGGAAAGTAAAATGGAGGGATTGCAAAAAAAAGTTTGTGGAAGGATATAGGGGACAGCATGATTAGGATTGAGCAATGGAAAAGGATGTATGGGCAAACGGAGTAATGGAGTGTCGAATAGGTAGAGGAGACTTGGAGGGTAGAAGGAAGGTAGGCAAATAGGAAAAGTGACAAGTAGAAGTAAAAAGAGCTTGATGTGATAGGAAGGTCGAAATGTAGAGAATGTATATATTTTAAATAAATAGGATTGCACACATAAGGGAAAGAATAAAAAATTTAAGAGAAGGAAACAGGTATGGTTATTAGGGAAGAAGAGATTCAAAAAGATTGGGGAAGTTGAATAGAACTATTCAGTATGTTCGTAAGGCTAATATTGTATTTTTGGACGGAGGTTTCTGGATAGAAAGGAATGGGCCGATTCTAATTACTCAATTGCAAATATGATGTAGAAGATGGGTTTTGGAAAGTATAAGAAATAAGGAATGGAAAGGTTAAAATTTAGGAAGAGGAAAGAAAGATATATGGAAAGATAAACAAAATAAGACAGATGGTGGAAGGATAGGGAATAGCATGGTCAAGATTAGGAAACCAAGTAAGGATAAGGATATTGACAAACGATTAAAAGGCTAATACTGTCTGAGTAGGTGGAGAAGACTTGGCGGCATGTTTCGAATAGATATAGGAAAGGAAGAAACAATTGGGGTGTGAGCAAGAAAAGACAGTTGGAGGAAACAGAGGAAAAGATTGCTAATTAAAAATATAAAAGATGGTATAAAGAAATAAATGTCAAGATATTGTCAAATTAGGAAGGTTTTAAAGGAAAGTAAATGAAAGGTAAAATTTTAAATAATAAGCGAAAAAGGGAATGAGGAAATGTGGAGAAAAGAAATAAGGTAAGAGGGGCTTCGGTAGATTATAATGAGACATTCATCTCTAATAATTTCGAAATTCTTTCAGATTTGAGTCTTTAAAGTGAAATGACATGTCAAGAAAATTTATCGTTGGACTCAACCGACTCTGAACTAATCAAGGTCTTCGATGGCTCCACTCGTCCTTGGGGTAAGCTGTCGTGTAACGTCTCCAATTTATATGTCTAGTGAAGCTATTCGATTATTCCAAGTCGACGTGCTTCAAAATTGCACCCCAGCGATTTGCAGGTAGAAAATCTTCGACCTCCTGTAGATTCTGCAAGATATTCATCAATCTTGCACTTAATTAAACTTTCCGCAAGAATCAGGGCTCCCAGCATTACAGGGAACTTTCTATCCAAAAAGACGAATTTTCAACAAAAGAAAATTGAATTTCCAAAATGAAGGATAATTTTTTAGCAACATAATTAAATTTTCAATTGAATAATTAAATTGGCAACAAAATAGTTCAATTTTCGACCAAATTTTTAAATAAAGAAGATAAAACTCTAACCAAAAACAGTGGCATTTCACTGAATCAATTAATTTTTCAAAGGACAGTAGAATTTTCAACAGGGAGCAGATTAATTTTAATTTCAAAAGGATGAATATTTGGTCCAAATAGAAGAATGTCTTTTTAACAAAATATTAAAATTTTCAACTAAATAGTTGATTTTTCAATAAAAGAGAGTTAATTTGTAACCAACAGTTCCACTCACAACCGAATAGTTGAACTTTAAAGCAAAGAAGACGATTTTTCAAAGAAATAGTTGAACTTTTAACAAAATAACTGAATTTTAAACCAAATAGTTAAATTTTCAAATAAAAAAGACGAATTTCTAAGATGACAGTTAAGTTTCCAACCCAAAACTTAAATTTTTTGACTGACGGGACGAATTTTTTTTCGACAGTTGAATTTTTATACAAAAAAGAGGAAATTTCGAAGAAAGAAGATTAGTTTTGTACCGAAAAGGCGAATTTACTACCAAATAGTTACATTTCCAACCAAAGAAATGAACCTTCAACTAAAAAAAATGAATATCTAAACAATTATTCGAATTTTCAACCTACAAACATAAATTTTCAACAAAATGTTCGGATATCAAATCAAGAAAGAATAAACTTCAACCAAAAACAGTGGCATTTTCAACAAAATAGTTACATTTTTAAGCCAAAAAGACGAATTTTTTAGATAAAAGTTGAATTTTCAACCCAAAATTTTAATTCTCAAAAGAAAAAGACGAATGGCTTTCTACCAAAAATACGATTTTTCAATTAAATAGTCAAGTTTTCAACAAAGATATGAACCCTCAACAATTAAGAAATTTCACAACAATGTAGTTAAATTTTCAATTTAAAAAATCGAATTTCTACAGAATAGGTCAACTGTCAGTCAAAGAGATTAATTTTGAACGAAAATGATGAATCTTCAACTGGTATAGTTAAATTTTGAGTTAAAAAATAAATTTTCAACCAAAGAGATGATATTTTCAATAAAGTACTTTAACCAAGTAATTCCATTTTCAACCTTTGAAGATTTTAAATTTAAATGAAAAAAAATTTTTACGTATAATAAAAAATACGAATTTTCAACAAAATATCTTAATCATCAATTAAAGAAGATTAATTTTCAACCAAAAATTTGCATTTTCAACGAAAATATGAATTCTGAGCAAAATTTCGACTAAAAAAGATGAAATTTCTTCCAAAGGAGATAAATTTCAAAACCACAAATATAGAAGTCAAGTTTTCAAAAGAAAATTAATTTTCAAAAAAAAAATAATAATTTACAAACAAAAGAGTAAAATTTCCATACACAAAATTGATTCCGCAACTAAAAATATAAATTTTCAATAAATTAGCTTAGCTTCGACCAAAGTAGTTGAATTTTCCATTAAAAAGATCAATTCTCAAAAAAAAAAGTTCAGCGTTCAGCCATAAAGAAGATTTTTCACATAAAATGATAAATCGTCAACTGAAATAGTTGAATTTTTAGTTAAAATAAAAATTAATTTTCAACCAAAGAGAGGAATTTTTAACTAAAATGATAAAAAATATTTCAAGAAAAAAAATAATACCAACAAAGTGTCACTATCAAGAAGTATTTTAATTTTCAGCTGAAACAAATAATATTTCGACCAAAAAATATTTTAATTTTAAATAACAAAAAATACATTCAACCTAAAAGGATGAATTAAACAGAAATAGAACAGATCAATTTTCAAACCAAAAATAATAAGCTTCAAACAAAAATAGTTTCAATTCATAAAAAAAAGAAATTTCTACCAAAAGAGATGAATGTCAAAACCCAAAAATTGATAAATAAAGTTTTTAATACAGAAAATTAATTTTCAACAAAAAAAACGAATTTTCAACAAAATAGGTACCGAAAAAGATGAATCTTCAACTAAAACCAATCAGAACTTTTCGTTTCTCTTTTCCAGCTCAAAAAATTATAATTTCGAATACAAAATTTGATTTAACAGTATTATTAACTATAAATTGTTAAATTAATAAATATTATCGGTGAATTAATTATTATTAATATTATGAAGACTTTGGTTGGTTTATTATTCAAAAAATCACTAATGCATTTTCATCCAAATAAGATCAACTTTCTGCTGGAACAGATGAATTATAAAGAAAAAAAGGAATTTTTACCAAACTACGACCTTTTAACAAAAGGTTGATTTTCCACTAAAATGGTTGACTTTTTGACCTGAAGAGACGAATTTTAAACCATAAAGGATGACTTTTTTCACAAAATAGTTTAATTTTCAACCAGATAATAAAATTTTTAAAGAAAAATATAATCACCAGGACGAAGTAAATAAAAAAAAAATATAATTGGGTAGAAATAGTAAGTAAATAAATCACTATCAAGAATGTTATATCAGAGTGAACAAAAAAATTAATTTTCAAAATTTCGTAATTTTTTCTTGAGCAATTTTCCAGTTTTCCTAACAATAAATATTCAAAGACCAGAATCTTGATCTTGTAATATTTGTAACCTAGAATTTTTTATAAGCGGAATACAAAAATTGCAAATCAAAATTGTTATATTTCAAATTTATTATTTTTGACAGTTATTTAAAGTGCTTCTCATAGAAATTTCGTGCCTTTGCAAGATTTTTTTCAAAATTCCTAACTTTTCCCTGACTTTTTCTGACAAATGAAATTCCCTGATTTTTTCCTGATTTCTCGGTTTTCCCTGACCTACTCTGTATATTCTATGAAAATGTTCAAAACTTGATTTTAATAAATATTTTAATGGTCATGTTAATCATACAGTTTTAGACGGAAATTATCAATTGCATTTTTTTAGGGAGATACAAATTTCGTATTTATGATTCCGATAGTACAATACGCTAATATCGGGAATTAATTAACTTGGATACGGTATCATGGTTTTATATTATTTGTGTTTGCGTGTGAAGCTTAATTAAATTTTCCCCATTAGACCTCTCGAGTAAACGAGGCATTCACTCTCAAATCCAATATTAATTAATTATTATAGGGTTTAATTGAAAAGATAAATATTTAGGAAATTATAATACTGGATTCCAAGTCCCGTCTGAGAACTATGCAGAATATTCTTGTGTCACGTATACTAGATTTTTAACCATTTTTTTTTATATTTTCAGGGTTGTCAGGCAAAAGAGCGTACCAAAAAGTGAATTTTAGAGGAGATATAAAAAACTGTCTAACGTTAAACCATTGAATTTGGAACAAAAAGGTACAAAAAATTTTTAAGGTATTGTCAGGCTGTATTGAATGTTGAAAGATTGGTTCGAAAAAAGCAACCAACTCCGAGAAAAAACTTGTTAAACAAAGAAAAGTACCTTCCAACTAATAATTACTTTAATTGAAACGTGAAAAGAATAGGTCAAAACAAGAAATTATATATTTTTTAAATTACATAACAAGGATTTTGACCCAAGATAATTATTTTTGGCCAATAAAACGAATTTCCTAGAGGCACTTACACCCTTTTGAATGTCCATGAAGTTAGCACACCAGCAATTAAATATTCAATTTTTTTCAATGGAATTGTTTGATCACGTTTGGAAACCAAATTTTGTCGTTTGGACGACGTAATTGTGTGAATTATCGAATAAAAAAGTCGTTAGCACCATAATTGCGAGCAGCGCCTTCTCAAGTAGTAGTGACCTTCTTTGGTCAGCCGTGTCCTTAAATATAATGTGATGTGTCAGTCGGTCTTGTGAAAATCCATTCTGGATGGTTTACGTTTAAAATGATTTCAAAGACTGTCTACATAACAACAACAAAATTATTTTTAATGTAAATTTTCTAGGTATCAATTTCAAACATTTTTTTGCATATTTCCAAGAAAGTCAGGATGTTGAAGAGTATAAAAAATGAAGAATTAACATTAGGAATAAATAATTTTTTTTCTCACTATCTAGACAGTCTATGAAATTATTTTTAACGTAAACCATCTAAAACAGATTTTCACAAGACCGACTGAAACATCATATGATATTTAAGGAAACGGCTGACCAAAGAAGGCCACTACCACTTGAGAAAGCGTTGCTCGCGAGTATGGTGCTAATGACATCCAAACGATTGGTAAAAGAATTTTTGAAAAAAGAAATAATAAATTTGCCCAACGACTCTTTATTTAATCAAAATAGTGATATTACTAACCTGATTCAAATCTACTGAACCAGAAACATCAGGACTGGCCGACCTGCGGCCGTAGATGTTCATCAATGTTTGGTTCAGCGGGAAAGCAGAAACTGGACCACCCTGAAAATAACAGATAAAATCATCTTTAAGAAATCCGAATGTTTGTTCATATTGAATTATGTTCAAAAATTATTAGACTTCATTTATTAAACTTCTGCATCTTGTTCTAGGAACCTCCAGGGCCTAAAAATGAAAGATTCTGAAAAGGAATTCTGAATGAATAATAATGAAAATAAAAATAAAAAACATAAATTTTACAAAGTAAAATAATAATAACGAAAAAAATGAATTCCCTTGAGGCCCTGAAAACTCCTAAAAATTTGGTCCATCGGAGGTATAGATTACTTCGGATTACCTCGGATTACTCTGGATTACCTTTATATATCGAACTACTTTGGATTAATTAAGATTACTTCGGATTGCATAGGATTTCGTTAGAATAGATGAAATTATGGTGGATTTAATTTCCAACAAAATAGATAAACTTTTGAGCAAAGAGTGGAATTTTCAAACAAGAAGATCAATTTTCTATCGAGAGAGACGAATTTTCAATAAAGGAGTTCAATTTTCAACTGATAACGACACGTCTTTAGTCAAATAGTTAAATTTTCTAATGGAAGAGATTTATAAGAAAAATAAAATTTTTTTCTACATCTGGGAAAATTTATAAATTTGGGATAGAACTTAATAGATACGACATCATCCAGACTAATAGACAAAATTTATTCTAAAAATATACGAATAGAAACATATTTAAAAATTCACAAAATGACAAAAAAGACGCGATATTAGGCAATGCGTGTAAATTCAATTGATAAGAATAAAATTTCTTTTTTTTACGTCAGAGAAAATTTAGAAATTTAGGATAGAACCTAATAAATACGACATCATCCAGACTAGTATTCAAAAGTTATTTGAAAAAAATACGAATAGAAACATATTCAATACATATTTAATTTAATTTGTGAATTTTTAAACATGTTTCCATTCGTATTTTTTTCAAATAAATTTTGACTGTTAGTCTCGATGATGTATTTATCAGGTTCTATCCTAAATTTCTGATAAAAAAGATAAATGTTTCACCAAAAATGAAATAGTTAAATTTTCGTGGAAAAAATTAATTTTAGTCCAATAAAAAAACGAATTTTCGATAAAATAGTCAAGTTTTCAACCAAAGTGGTGAATTTCTAACTAAAATGATGCATCTTCAAATAGAATAGTGAAAATTTTAGTCGAAAAGTAATTATTTAAACAAAAAATAAATATTGAACCAAGAAACTATGATTTTTAAACACAATAGTTACAATTTTCAACAAAAGAAATTAATTTTCAAATAAAATGAAGAATCTTTAAACAAAAAAATGAGTTTTTAAGAAAATTGTTGAATCTTCAACAAAGCAGATTAATTTTTAACCAAAAGAGAGGAATTCTCAATGAGAAATGTAATACTCGAATTTACTAATAAACTTAAATTTTTAACCCAAATAAGCAAAGTTTCAACAAAACAGTTGAATTTTTATTCAAAAAAACTTTTTTCGCAGAATTGTTAAAGTATCTATAAAAAGGATTAACTTCAACTGAATAATTGAATTTTCAACCAAAAATATAAATTTTTAATAAAGAGGATACATTTTTTACAGAAAAAGTCGAATTTAAAAATAAAAAGACATGAATTTTCATCCAAACAGTGTTAGTTTGTAATACAAAAGATAAATTTTTCACTAAAAATGGAATCCCTACATTTTTAATTTAATAAATTAATTATTCACAAAAAATCGAGTTTCCAACAAAGTAGTCCAATTTTAAAACAAAGAGATGAATCATTAATTTAAATTATGAATCTTAAATTTGAATAATTAAATCTGCAGTTAGAAAGAAACTTTCAACAACAAAAAAACGTTTTTTTAACAAAATAGACCAGTTTTCAACCAACTAGTAGAATTTTTAACTGGAAAAGATGAGTTTACAATGAATAATTTTTAAGTGAATCAAAAGATAGGTCAATTTCCAATCAAGAAGCTGAATTTTCAGCTAAAAAAGATTCATTTTCTACTGAAAGCGGTATAGTTAAATTTTCAGTGAAAACAAATAATTTTCAACCCAAAAAAGATGATTAAAAAAAAATATAGTTACATTTTCAACCAAAGAAATTAATTTTCTACCAAAATAGTTGGATTTTTAAACAAAAAAAGACGAATTTTCAAACAAACTCTGACTTTTTAATACAATTCTTGAATTTCCTACAAAGTAGATTAATTTTGAACCAGATAATTGAATTTCTGAACAAAAACATAAATTTCAAATAGAGATTTTTTAACTCAAAAAGAAAACCTTTCTAGATAAAAATGGAAAACTTACATTTTCAATTGAAGCAATTAATTATTTACAAAAAATTAAACATTCAAGAAAATTGTTCAATTTTAAATCAAAGGGATAAATCTGTAACTGAATAGATAAATCTTCAACTGGCATAGTTATATCTGTAATTAAGAAATAAATTTTCAATCAAAGAGAGCAAATTTCCCATAAAACAAAAAAGCCAAACGATGAATTTTCAACCAAATAGTTCAACTGTCAACCAAGAAGTTTACTTTTTGACCAAAAACGACAAATTTTTGACAAAACACATGAATTTTTAACTGAATAGTTGAATTTTCTACTAGAAATATAATTTACAATCAAAAATGTATATGTTAAATTTTTAGTTTAAAATTTTAATTTTCAATCCCCAAAAAACGAATTTTTTCAAAATAAAGTAAAATTTTCAATCAAAAGAATGCATTTTTTACCAAAATAGTAGAATTTTCAATCCAAAAAGATGAATTTCCAACACAAGAGTTGAATTGTTAACAAAAAATGACTTTTTAACAAAATTGCTGAATTTCCCACAAACCATACTAATTTTTCACCCAAAGAGTGGAATTTTCAACCAGAAATATGAATTTTCAAATAAAAAAGATCTGGATTACAAGTTAATTATTCGGATAACTTGAATTACTTCAAATTATCTGAATTACAAGTTTACATTCCTCGATTACATTTCTCGAAGTACACTGGATTACCAGAGTAGTTTCCCCTCGATGAATATAAATATTTCAAAAGTAAATTAATCATAATGTGCTGATTAGCATCTTTGTGTTTGCGGAAGAGTCAATAGGCTAATTAGTAGGGAAACAAGATGTTCCAAATGCAGCAGTTTCCGTAGAGTTCTTGACGGAATCTTGACAAATACGTGTGGACGTAAAATCCATCTTAAAAGCGACTTGGTGTGCCAACTATGGATGAAGTGGAAAAGGAATTCTTGAGATCATCAGCGTCAATTTCGAAGATTCGAACGGAAGGATTATATAAACTCTCTAAGCATCGCCTCGACCTACTTCCGGTCTGGCTTAGAACTTAAACCTTCAACCTCGTGCTAAGTGACTGCATACACATTGTGCGAGATTAAACTGCATTTCATACCTCTAGTCTAGGGTGGTCAGGGGAAAACTTAGAAATCAGGGAAAAGTCATCGGCTTATAATACTGGAATTCTGGTTAGGAATTGTGATAAGGGAACCTAGTTTTCTTTTAAGAGATTTTCTTTTCGAAAATTCAATTCCAGTTTTATTTAAAACTCTACATTACTTTGAAAATTTGTTGGAAATGTAATTTTGTTAGCACTCCCGAAAGGTCCTGCACTGGGAGACAATGGTCATTTTACTGGTAACTTTTGCGGACCAACGCATAACAACTGTAACCTAAATTTGGAGAATGATTGAAAAAGATTTAAAATCAGGGTGGCAACAGGTTAGTGAAAAGATCAAATTCAGGGAAAAGTCGGGCAATCTTGTTTGTCGGGGAAAGTCAGGGAAAAATTAGTGACTTTGAAAAAAAATCACTTTTTAGTTACTTTTTAAAGATAAAGTCACTATAGTCACTTTCTTAACTGAAGAATCACCCCAGTCACATTTCTGTCAATAAACAACCCCTGGGGTAACCACTATTGAATTCAGGCCTGTTCCTATTTCTGAATTTTTATTTTTGCATTATTTTGAAATATTTTAGTTATTTTTAAAGATTCCAAGGAATTTTCAATACATTTCAATAAGTTGAAGAAATTCCGAAGGATTTTCAATGTTTTAGGGTATTTTGAATAATTCCAAGGAATTTTCAAGAGCTTGAAAGATTTTCAAGGGATTTCCAAAGATTCCCCAAGATTTGAAATATTTTAGGGTATTCTAATAGATTCCAGGAACATTTCCATGGATTTAAGAGGTTTGAAAGATTTAAGGGTATTTTTTAAAGAATGCGGAGGAATTTTTAACAGCATTAAAAATTTTCCAAGGATTGAGAATATTTTAGAGTATTTTAAAAGATTTCAAGTGTAATTTAATAGGTTTCAATAATTTGAAGGTTTTTTCCAAAAAATTGAAATATTATGGGTATTTTCCAAAAATGTTCTAAGTAATTTTTAAGAGCTTGAAAAAGTTTTAAATGATTTCAAAGGATTTGGAATATTGTAGGGTATTTAAAAAGATTCCAAGGAATTTTCAATTGATTCCAGCAATTTAAAGAAGTTTCAAGGGATTTTAAATATTTTAGGGAATTTCAAAAGATTACAAAGAATTTTTGATTTATTTCCATAACTTTTTAGAAGATTCCAAGAGAATTTATAATATTTTCGAGGATTACACTGATTTTGAGGGATTTTAAAGCTCTGAAGATATTTTAATGAATTTTCGAAGCATTTATTTACAAGATTTCAGGGTTTTTGTAGGGTTTGAGAATTTCTAAATATCTTAAAGTATTTCCAAAGATTGTTAAATTTTTTTTAAGATTTCATGATAATGTATAGAATCCCTGGAAATAAAAACAAGAATCTAACGACCGAATTTTGACAACCACCACAAAACGCTCCTATTTTAATTTAAGAAAAAATTTTAAAAAAATCTTTATCTGGACAAAAATAAAAAAGCGGGGAAAAATGAGAAGGCAACCAACCAATTAATTTCTTATTTTTCTTACCTCCTTCTTTATTTTTGTCCAGAAAGAGATTTTTTGTTCCATTTTTTTTCAATTACATGAGGAGCATTTTATAATGGTTGTCCAAATTTGATTGTTTCATTCTTGTTTTTATTTTCAAGAGTTCTATACATTAACATATGTATTGGACGCTAAATAGGATTTTGAATTTGATTTTAATCTAATTTGAAATTCTTAAATTTATATTTTATGATATTTTTAATATTTCAAGGGGCTTTTAGTCAATTGAAATTATTTAAAGGGTTTTGTAAGAATTTTAATGATTTTAGCGTATTTTTCAAAGTTTCAAAAAAATTTCTAGATCTTGAAAACTGTGAAGCAAATTAAAAAAATGTAAAGGATTTGAAATATATTCAGGTATTTTAAATATATTTCCATAATTGCAAGTTATTCAAATGAATTTTATTGATTTTAGGGTATCTTTAAAAATTGCAAGGAATTTTCAAGAGCTTCTGAAAGTTCCAAGGGATTTAAAAATATTTCAAAAGATTTGAAATATTTCAGGGCATTTAAAAATAGTCCAAGGAATTTTGA
>CAKNXH010069242.1:8504-20908 GCA_932178445.1 Andricus quercusramuli
ATTCCAAGAAATTGGAATTTGTGCAATAAATTTGTTAAATAAATAAATTAATTTCCATTCGTTCCCGGACAACAGTCGATATATCAATCTATCGATTTTATTGAAGAATGTCCCAGATGCGAGATAATTCATTATTAATTATTGAAAGCACTTTAAGAAAATTCGTGTTCTCATTTAAATAATGCACTCATTTCTCGTGCACTCAGCGGCTAATTGTAGTTATTACGTGTTAAATAAATCGACCGAGAAAAAAATTGCTAGGAAAAGCTGAGAACGTGGTATCACCTTTAAAAGCGAATAGGAACGTTGAGTCAAATATCTATTCTACAGATGAACACTCGTAACATTTTTCTGGCCGAGCTTGCTTGAAATTTTATTTCAGCGAGTAATGGATTTTTGATTACATGAGATAAAAAGTGTGCTGAAACATTATAAAAATGGGAACAGCAATTTGCAGCTAATGTTTATTGTAAAATGATGAGCTAGTATATTATTGCAATTATTAAAAAAATAATAATCATCCAATTATAAGTTGTAAATTTTCAGCCCCACTTATAAATTAATGAACACTTTAATATTTTTATACCAATTATTGCCCTTCATTATTTTAATAAGAAAAATTGTCTTAATTGCTCAACCTGAAATCTTCAGTGGTGAAATTCTAGGACTTTTGCAAATAATTAAAAATATTAATAATTTTCAATATTGAAATGTTTTCAAAAACTCTAAAAATATTGCTCGGGCTAAATTTCAAATTTTTTTTTATTATTTATAAAGTTAGACGTTGTTAGTTACTGTAGTTTCTCCGGATTCGACGAAATTCGATTTTTAACGAGCGAAACTTACGAAATTCGTAAATCAGTGAAAAGTTTGAAATTGTATTGAGGGATAAATTTCACGTCAAGTTTAATTACTTTTGAAGTAGTTTCTGTTTCTTAATTTCTCTAAAGAAAGCAGCTGATTCTTCAAGTAGAAGGAAACGATTTTAGCGCGCCATTTCACGTCTGGTTGTGAAAGAATTTACTACTTGAAAGTGGCGATATTCCGTTTTAAAGTGGATAGTCTTAAATTCCGATTTATTAATACATCATTTTTTATATTTATGATTAAATGAATATATTCAAATTCATTTTATAAAAAACTGAAATAAATATATATTTATTTATTATTAAAAGTATACAGCAATTTTAATCATCTCATTGACTATTCGTGACCTACGATTAAATACTGATTCAAGGTTAAGCTCATCAGTATATTTTTTAAATTAATCTTACAATAAATATTAATCTTTGTTTTAAGGCTTTGATCCATGAATCAGATTTGAAGGCAACTTACTTTTTGTTTTTAAACTTTCAAGGTTTTTTAATGCTTATTTAAACTTTTAATGCTTATTTAACCTCATTACGTTTTTCTAATAATTTAGTTCAGTTGAAGCTTTTTTTTTTTCTTAAATTTCAGTTGAGGATTTTGATCGAACATTATTGATTGATTGATTTCAATATTATAATAAAAACCTTTGCAGATATCAACACACGATTAACTGGTATCCAATTTGATAATCGTGACACAGCTGATGTTAAAAAATGTGTAACGTCTTTTTTTAGGCATTTTTGAAAACTTAGAAATTTTACACGTGAAGTAACTTTTCACTGTTACAAAAATTACCACACGAACGAATTTTACTGGCCGACGAGTCGCAAAGTTGCGAGCAAACTGTAGATACACGTGTCGTAGGTCGCGGTTCAGTAGATAAAACAGAAAATGAGTTTATTCAAGGAAATCTGCAGCCATCGCACGGCAAATAGTTCAAACTGGAAACTATCCTATTGATTTTCTCGTCGAGTCACGAAGCAAGGAAAATTGTCGGTAAAGTAGAATTTCATCCGGAAAACTAAACGGGAGTTACCGACTTCCGGAAAACTGGAGGGTGTACCGACAGTATTTGAGGGTGTTCGAATTTCCTGTCAGATGCTCCAGGTGGCGAAATTTAAGTATCTTGCGCGTGCGCGTATTTGCAGTTTTTATTTTCAAACAATAAGAATATAAACAATTAAAAAATCCACCATTAAAGAAATTTTTTGATATTGTGTCTTGAAAATGTTTTGAACAATAACTAGTTCTTAAAAAAACGGGCATCAGTAATAGCGTAGTTTCTTGAATTGAGGCTCAAAATAATTTTGAATCAAAAGTCAAGTTGTAATTTCAACAAAAAAGTTAATCTTTAACCAAATAGTTGATTATAGAAAAAGATGAAATCTCAATAAAAAATGTAATAGTTTATATTTCATTCCAAAAAGATTTTTATTTTAAATTAAAAAAAAAGTTGAATTCGGCCAGAAAAGACAAATTTTGAACGAAATAGTTGAATTCTCAACAACAACAAATTAATTTTCAACCAGTTGTATTTTTAGCAAAGTTTTTCAACTTGTAGTAGTTGCATTTTCGACCCAAAAACATGCATTCTCGAAAAAAATATAACAGTTGATATTTTTAATCCAAAAAGATTTTATTTACAATCGAAAACAGATGAATTCATGAAAAAGAATTTCAACAAAATAGTTGAAAACTAAACCAAAGAGATTAATTTTCAACCAAGAAGATTAATTTTCGGCCAAAAAAGAAAAAATTTCAACACTTTTTTTTCAACACTCATACATTTTTTACCAAATTGATGAATTTCTAACTAAAATAATGAATCTTGAACCAAACAAGTAAATTTCGAATAAAATAGTTTAATTTTTATCAAAAAATATGAATTCTCAACAAATAATATAATAGTTGATAATAAAACTAAAATTAAAAAAAAAAAATTTATTCCAAAATCGTTGAATTTATCCAAAAAGGCGAATTTAAAATAAAATAGATGTATCCTTAGCCAAAAAAGATATCAATTTTAAACCAAAAATTTGCAATTTGAATAAAAAAGGATTAAATTTCTGCCAAAGAGATGAATTTTCAAACCAAAAAGTCGAATTTTGAACAAAATTTTAAAAATTGCAACCAAAAAATTTTTTTTCAATAAAAAATAACGCTTCTATAGGAAAATTATAATTTCAAGGTATAAATAATTTTTAATACAAAATAAAAATGTCAAATAACTATCTATATTTGAATTTTCTTTGTTTACTTGCTGTGAAGTTATATACATATAATTTTCCTATGATTCTTGAGAAAATTCAAAAAGATTTTTGAAAATTTTAGATATTTCAAATCAGAATTAAAAAAAAATCTTAAGTCAAGTAGTTGAATTTTCAAACAAAAAAGATGAATTCTCAAAGAAAAATATAATGATTGATATTGCAACCCAAAAAGATTTTCATTTCAAATGAAAAAAAAAGTTAAATTTACCCTCAACCGAAAAAGAATAATTTCCAACCAGTAGTTTTTAAAAGAAAAATTAATTATTTTTCAAAAGAATTCAATTTCATACAAACAAATTAAATATTTTGACTCAAAAATATTAATTTTTTACAAGAAAGTTTATTTGCAACCAAATAGATGAATTTTTGATGAAGATTAACGATACTGCCTTACAAATACATTCAAATATTTATAAACATTTATTTGAGAATTTTATTTTCCTTCTGACAAAATTTTATAAAAAAAATTGCAAGCTGCTGTCAAGGATAATAAATTTTAAATTTAAATTTTAAATTATTTTATTCCCTTTATTAAAGATTCTATGTTGAAAATGTTCCAAGATTCTTATCTTTGAATATTAATGGTCACGGAAAATGAAAAATTGGTATGGGAAAACTTAAGAATTTCGAGTGGAATTTTCAAAATTAAGTTTTGCAGCCACCCTGATATAATATTCTTGCTAGTAATTTATTTGCCTTGTTTTTTTTGTTTGCAGTTTCTTCCTCCTTACGATTATATTTTTAATTAAAAATTTTATTATTTGGTTAAAAATTTAAAAACTTTGTTAAAAAGTCATCTTTTTTGGTTGAAAATTGAACTGATTTGTTGAAAATTGACTTTTTGTTGAAAATTCATATTTATACAACGTTCTCTGAGTCGATGCTTCACATAGAAAATGTTGTAAAATTATACACACAAAATCGTAAACAAATTTTCCGGAATTGTAAAAAATTCTGCTAGATTTTAGGAAGTTTAAAAAAAATTGTATTAAAATGTGAAGAATTGTAGAATACTGATTCCTGAAACTTTGCAATGAAAAATGGTTATTCGTAAACAAATCAAAAAGCTGTTTTCAAAGTTTCCAAATTTTCCATCGACCATTTCTTCAAATCATTCTTTCAATTCCACAACAATATTGTACAAGAATTTTTTTAATTCATAAAATTTTAATGAAGTGTTTGAAATTGTAAAATGATTGGAGAGAGGTATAAAGAATTATATTCAATTGCATATATTTGTAAGTCATTATTTTAATTGAAAGACGCGTTCATAATTGCAATTAATCCTCAAGAAACTGTGAACTATCATCAATAATGATAAAACAGTCTTAATTTTTTATAAAATTGTGATGGCTTGCACATTTTTTCACAATGTTGTACAAAAGTTTCGAATATATTTTAGGACGAAGGCAAATTATTTTGCAAAAACTTGTTTGAACTGGTCCTGGGTTTTGTAATAAATTTTGTAAAATACGATGTGTGGCAGTGGGGCTACACGGCAGAAATGAAACTTTTATGGATTAAATTTAAAAATTTTTCGTGAGGAATCATCATGAGTTTTGAGGAGATCACATGGTAAGGCAGTGCAGAGAAAGAGAGAGCATATACATTCTTTGCTTGGCGTGGCAGTAGTGGGGATATCGAAGGATATAGAATCCCTCCGTTCGTTCGGTCGTTTTTTTCAATTCATTCCCGTCCTAAAAAAAATGTCACTTCAAAATAAACTTGATTTTATAAAAACTTACCTTGTTGAGAGTTTCATGACTAGCCATAATGTGTTGAATGACATCAGAGTGGATGACTCGATCTACAGAATTCGGTCTAGAAACACCATCAATTTGAGATGAATCCTTAAGTAACGAAGGTGAAGAAGGAACTGGCAATTGTTCATCAACGCCATGTCTGGTTTTCTATTAACAAAAAAATGTTAAACTGGTGAATATCAACAGAATTGGCCAGGTGTATATTCCTCACATTTTTCCGTAATTCGTAAAAAAGGCAAAAGTAGGGATAATTTAAAAAGTTGGATGAAAGTACCACTCGTAACTTAAAAAGTCATGGCTTCATCAACACAGTTTCTAACTTTTAATGCACTTCACAAATTATGACGGATGCTTCTCTGCAAATAAATTTACGACCGAAAGATAATTTCACAATTTTTCGAAACTTTTTTATAGCCTCTAGGAAATTTCGCACTAACTTTTCATTACAATTCTTTGAGTGAAAATTAACAATTTTATTATTAAAATAACTGTACATATTATTTTTTAATAATTTAATATTGTTCTTAGCAATTTTCTCTTAGAATAGAGATAGAAAGTCGCGATTTTTTCAAAACTATTAACTTTTTGTCAAATTTCCAGTTATAGTGAGTTAATAGTTCAATAATATTAACAAACAAAATTGTTTCAACACTTAATTATTATTGTTAATAATATTCTACGGAATAATGCTAGAAAATTTTAGTTTTTTTAAATTTTCCACTTTTTATCCAATTTTCAATTAGAGTGAGGTAAGCAACTATGTGGCATAAATATAGATGAAGATATTTATAAACAATAATAATTTGTTTACACAATTATTTTTTTTACATTTAATTAAATATTAAAAGCTTGCAAGTGAAACATAAACAAATAGTTAAAACTTTCAGAAAAACTAGCAACTTTTTACCATTAAGCAAACAGAATATTAACAATGATAATAAATTGTCTAAACAATTATTTGCATTAACTGGAAATTTGTTTAAAAATCCAAAAAATTTCTACTGATTGACTTACAAAAATTCAAGTAAATTGGATAGTCAAGGGAATTGAAAACAATTTTATGAAATCCATAAGAATTCTAGATGAGTTTAAAAAACTTCAGGATGAATTAAAAAAAACTAAAAAAAAAATCCACTGAATTGAGTAGAATTGAGAAAAATTGAGTGAATTAAAAAGTATTCAGATTTTGAGTGAATTCCAAATGAATTGTAAATTGAAAGAAAAATCTCTTCAAATTTTCGAAACCATAAAAAATTGTTCAATTATTGTAAATAAATTCTATAAAATCCATTAAATTATTACAAAATCCTGTGGAGTTTTATGAAATCTGTTGAAATTTTCTGAAATCCTCAAAAATTTTTCAAAATATCATAAAACCTTACCGGTTTTGTAAAATCCTTCATATCTCCCGAAATTCTAGGAAATTCTTTGCGACCTCATGCAAATTTTTTCAAATCCCGTAAAATCATTTATATCCTTTCAATTTATTTAAATCGATTGAAAATATCTTGGAATCTTTTAATATATTATAAAATATTTTAAATATTTCAAAATCCTTTGAAATCCCTAGGCAATTTTTAAAGCTCTTGAAAATTCTCTGGAATTTTTGAAAATACCCTAAAATACCTCAAATCTTTTCAAATCGACATTTTTTAAAGCTCTTAAAAATTTCTTAGAATTTTAAAAATTACCTTTGAATCTTTGAAATTCTTTGAAATCCCATCAAATTATTAAAAACTATTAAAAATTCCTTGGATCTTTCAAAATATCACAAAATCTTTGAAATTCTTAACATCTTCGGAAATGACTTCGAATATTTAAAAATGTTTAAACTGCTACGAAATCTCCTAATTATTGTTAATAAATTTTTTGAAATCTATTCAAAAACATGAAATACCGTGAAATTTCATGAAATGTGAAGATATTTCCTGATATCCTACAAATATAAATAAATAATAAATATTAATAGAAATTTGAAATCCCTTAAAATCGTTAAAATTTCCCAAAATCTTATAAACATATTTCAAATTTCATAAAATCATTAAAATCGTTTGAAATTAATTGAAAAATGTTAAATCTCTTAAAAATGCTTTGGACTATTTTTGAATACGCTGGAATATTTCAAAGGATTTGAAATATTTTGAAATCCCTTACAATTTTTCAAGCTATTGAAAATTCTTTCGAACCCATTAAAATTTTTGAAGGTATTCAAAATGCCTAAGAATCTTTTAACATATCTCAAAATATTTCAAATCCCTTGAATTCCCATTTAATTACTGAAATGAATTAAAAATTTCTTGGAATCTTTCAAAATACCCTAAAAGTTTTTCAAATCCTTTAAAATGTTTTAAAATCCCTTTAAAAATTTTAAAGCTGAAAACAATTTTTGGAACACTGATATATTTTCAATTCTAGGAAATTCTTTAAAACCCTACGCCTGGTTTACATCACTTAAAATCATTATAATAATTAGAAATCCCTTTCAATCTTTTAAATGTCCTTAAAACTTTGTGAAGTTCTTGAAAATGCCTTGAAAACTCTCAGAATACCCTAACATATTCCAAACTCTTTGAATTCCCTTCAAATTAATAAAATAAATTAAAACTTCTTCAGGGTCTTTTAAAATTCCCTATCAAAATAATTGAATTTTCAACCCAAAAAAAGACGAGAAGTAAATTCTTAACTTTAAAAAATCAATTTCCTCACAGAAATGGAATAGCCACATTCTCAGTAAAAAAAATTTGTTTTCAACAAAAAAACTAATTTTCAACAAAATCGTTAACTTTTTAAGTAAAGCAACTTATTTTTAACTGAAATAATGAATCATCAACCAAAAAATGAATCTTCAATCCAAAAGATGAATTTTCTACCAAAAAAAGATACATTTTCAACAAAATAAATGAAGTTTCAATCAAGAAGATTAAATGTCTATCAAAAAATATAAATTTTTGACGAAAAACATAATAGTCAAAATTTTAGTTAAAGAATTAATTTAAAATTTTAAAAAATCTAATTTTTAATTACAGGAATTAATTTTGAACCAAGAATATTAATTTTAAAAAAACATGAATTTTGAAACAAATTTTAAATTTTTAAAGGAATTTTCCACCAAAAAGGTTAATTAGTCTAGAATTCTTCTTGGTGACTAATCCACCATTTTGTTTGAATATTCATTTATTTTGTTAAAAACCATAGAAATTTTCAACTTCATAGCTGAATTTTCAAGCGAAGAAATTTAAAAAATTCATTTTCATCTAAAAAATTCAGTTTCACAAAAAAAACAAATTTTCAACAAAATAGTTAAATTTTTAAGAAAATAAATTATTCTTCAACTAAAATAATGAGTCTTTAACAAAAAGAATGAATTTTTAACAGAATAGTTAAATTTTCAATTGAGTGAAAGGATTTTGTACAGAAAAAAAATATTCAACAAGATAGATGAATTTTCTACAAAATAGTTAAATTCTCTACCAACCAAATGAATTTTTGACAAAAAAGAGAATAGTTGAATTTTCAGCCAAAAAGATTAATTTTCTACCAAGAAAAATCAGTTTTTAACAAAATAAATGAATTTTCCACTATAAAAGTAAATTAGTCACCAAGAAGATTAAGATATACTACCATAAAAGACAATGTTTCAAAAAATGCAGAAATTTTCCCTCAAATAGTTGAATTTTCAATATAAATGTAAATAAAATATGAAATAATAAAATTTTCAATTGCAAAAATTAATCTACGAAAGAAATTGAAAAAAAAACAGTTGAATTTTGAATTAAGAAGTTATCAAATCAAGATATATTGAGAAAAAAATCCTGGAACAAATGAAAAATTGACAAAATGATTTGAGGAATTACTTCATTTATTGAAAGAAATGTGACTAAAGTGATCTTTCTATTAAAAAAAGTGACTGTAGTGACTCGATCTTCAAAAAGTTACTCAAAGTGCTTCTTATTGTAATTCCCTGAATTTTTCAATTTTTTTCCCAAAATTCCTGACTTTTCCCTGACTCTCAAATATTAATATTATTTGTATGAATAATTAGTTCCATCTAGCCACTGCTAACAGGTGCATCAACGTAAGGTATCTGTTATTAGGCGAGATGACAATCGACTTTAAACGTAGTGGTTGATCGACGGTCTTAACACCAGTAGGTTTGACATCGAAAGTGGGATTGGGGGTTAATCGTGTGAAATCCCGGATTTATATCACCCCAACTCTCGTCGATCGTTACCCTTGCATGGCTTCGAATTGGGTAGATAATATATATATACGTCCAGGCATACATGAGACTTCGTAAATTCCAACGTACGTGTTATTGCATCCTCCTTGCATGATAACGATTCAGTATTTAAGAAAATATATCACTTTGTTATTAAACATAAATAAATAATTAAGTAGATCGTATGAAAAACTGGTCGAAACAGGCGCCGTGACCATACAAAAAAGCGTTTCGTAGCCTATTAGGATGTTGATCAGGCCGTTCAAACCTCCTCCTCAAATACTTCACCCTCTCTATTTTAACCTTCACTTCCCCCTTCCCTTAACTTCTTCATCGTCTACTTCCTCCTCTTCTCAGTTTCACAGCCAACATTCCTCTTCCCCTATTTTCCCACCAGGAATTTCCCCTCACTTCCCCTATATCCTCATTACCAGTCTTCTCACTTCCCTTACTCTCTCATTCCTACTTATCTCACTTTCCCTAGTTTCCCTCCCATCACTTTCCATACTTCCGCACCCCTTATTATCCCCCACATATCCTGCTTCACCTACACCCATTTTCCTTCCCTTCACCCCTACACTTCCCATACTCTTCCTTTACTTCCACTTTTCTCATTTTCCCTACTTACCCAACCCTCTTGTACCCTACTTCCTGTTCCGTCACTTACACAACCTCTTTTCTTCTCATTTGCCCTCCCTTATTCCCTGTACTTTCCTCCCTTATCCCCTCTACTTCCTCCACTATTTCCCTTCACTTCTACTTCTTTACCCCTAATTTTCCTCATTACCCCTACTTCCCCACTCATTATTTCCCTTCCCTTGCCTCCCTCACTTCCTCTAACTTTCCTTACTTCCCTTTCCATAACCCCCTCACTTCCCCTAACTTTCCTTATTTCTTTTTCCATAACCCCTTCTTCCCCCTCACTTCCGCCGACGAATTTCCCTCACTTCCACTATATCCTCATTAACAGTCTTCTCACTTCCCTTACTCCCTCATTCCTACTTGTCTCACTTCGCCTAGTTTCCCTCCCATCGATTTCCATACTTCCGCACCCCTTATTATCCCCCAGTTATCCTGCTTTACCTACCCTAATTTCTCTTTCCCTCACCCCATCACTTTCCATACTCCCCGTTTATTTCCAAATTTCTCATCTTCCCTACTTACCCATCCCTTTTGTACCCTACTTTCTGTACCCTCACTCACAAAACCTATTTTCTTCTCAATTCCTCTTCCTTATTCCCCTACTCCCCTCCCTCATCCCCCCACTTCCTTCACTATTTCCCTTTACTTCTTTTTCTTTACCCCTAATTTTCCCTCATTACCCCTACTTCCCCACCCATTATTTCCCTTCCCTTTCCTCCCCCACTTCCCCTAACTTTCCTTACTTCCCTTTCCATAACCCCCATCTTCCCCCTCACTTCCCCAGCCCTCATTTTCCCCACTTCTTGCCCCTCTTTTTCCATCACTCTCCCCACATTACACGGAAGGACGTGCACCCAACCGAAACTATAAGAGTTCCTGCCCAAGGCGACGATCGTTTAATTTACAACTGAACAATTTGAATTTGAATTTCGAAAAAAATTAAAGAATAAATAATTATTAATGATAAATAATAAATGTAAAAAAAATTTTAAAAACAATAAAATGAATTTTTATAAAGTAGTTTAACATCCAAGCAAGTAGTTGAATTTTCAACGAAAAACGATCAATTTTCAACAAAATAGTTAAGTCGTGAACCAGTAAGACAAATTTTGAAGGAAGTGCTTCAACTTTGAAACAAAAAATTGTATTTTAAATCATTAAACTTAATTATCTACGAGGAAAGACGAATTTCCGAAAAATACATTAATTTTTAACCCCAAAAAAGGATTTAAGAAAAAATTAAATCTTCAACCAATAAAATGAATTTTTTTAAAAAGCCTTTCAACTTTCAAGCAATTGGTGGAATTCTCAACAATTATTATTAATATTATGCATAAAAAGACGAATTTTCAACAAAATACGTGAATTTTTTAACCAAATAGTTGAATTTTCTACCAAAATAATAGAATTATAACTCAAATGACGAATTTTTAACCAAACCGTTTACTTTTTTTAGACAAATGGAGAAATTCTCTACAAAGTGGAAATTTCAAGCCGCAAATATAATTTTTTAATAAAAACAAACAGTAACAACCAGATGGTTGAATTTTTTAACTAAAAACAATGCATTTTCAACCAAAAATGAAGTATCTAAATTTTCAGTTCAAAAAATTAATTTTTAACTAGAAAAAAAGCACATAATTCCAAACAAAATGGTTTAATATTTATTCAATAAAGTGAACTTTTAACAAAGTATTCCAACTTTCAACCAAGTAGTTGAATTTTTAACCCAAAAAGATAAATTTAACAACGAAAAATTTAATAGTCGGAATTCTTAACCAAAAACCATCAATTTTCAGTCGAAAATGGATGAGTCAAAATTTTAGTGAGGATAATTAATTTTCAATAAAAAAACTAATTTTAGACAAAATAGTTTAAGCTTTAACCGATAAGATGAATTTTTAACAAAGTAGGTAAATTGCCAACCATGTAGTGGAACTTTCTACCAAAAGAGATGAATTATGAATAATAAAATAAATAAAGTTTAATTTAGATAAAATTAATAAAATTAAATGAAGAATAAATTATGAATATATAAAAAGGCTTTTCGATTTGAAATAACCAACTTTTAATCAAAATTAGTTGGACTATCTTATTAGTTTCTATTAATTCAGTTCACATTCAAGGTATTTGTCGTGCTAAAAATCAGATCACTGACAAAAAGACTTTTTCTGCTATTTTTAAAATCAAAATAATATTAATGATGTTATTTTAAATGTAACACGTTATTTTTAATGAAAATATTGGAAAACATACAAAAAATTTTACTTCAACAATGTTACTCGCAATTGAATTCCTTCTTACTATCGCTTCTTAACAATTTCTTAAAAATTTTTGAATTTAATTAATTCATAACTTATATTTTCGGGGAAAAAATTCTCTAGTAATCTTCTACTGTCAATTTTAAAAGTTAATTTTTGTATGGCGGAAATCGATAGAACAAATTGGTTTGAGAGAAACATTTTTTAAACGAATACTTATATTTGAAGATTGTTCACTTATTTTCAAAATTAGAAACAGTAGAGTTGTATGAAATTTTTGCCGAAAAAAGCTATAATTTTTTATATTTTAATCATTTTTAAAAAATTGGTAAGAACCTACAGTAGGAAAAAATTCAATTACAAAAACTGTAGTTATAAT
>CAKNXH010069243.1:8016-33790 GCA_932178445.1 Andricus quercusramuli
AGGCATTCTATATATATATATATATATATATATATTCCGAAAACTTTTACAAAGTAGCCTACTGTGCAAAATGGTGAGGGAAGAGAAGGGATTTTCAGTAGTATAAGTCGGTGTATAATCAGACAATATCGGAAAGGGGTGGTGACAGTTTAGTGGGCGAGTGGGAGGTGTTTCAGTGAACAATTGCAAAAACAAAAGAAAAAATTTTTTTTCTTTGGACAAAAATAAAAAAGAGGAAAGAAAAAATTGAAAGCCTAATTTAAAAATCAGTCTTGACAGCTTTTATAGAAATCTCATCAGCTTTTTCCCAAATTTTGTTTGTCCAAATCGGTCAATATTTGTGGGCTATAAGTTATTTTGAACCAAAGAAGTCATCTTTTCCCCACTGTGCGGCGGATTATAAGTGTTCTCGATTTTCTTGGAGACGGCAAAAAGCGCATATTACTGCTTTGGAAAAATAATGCTCAGGTTTCATTGAAAAAAATATAAACCGCAACTAAGATTCACAGTAGGTAGCCTCCCTTTGTTAGATCGAATAGAAGTTTATATTACAAAACAATTTGCAAACTACATTTGGAGAGTGGTTTAATTACTTTAGAGTTACGAGCTTTTCGAGTAGGAACGTATTGTTTAACAGTATTCGAGTCAATTAAAAGGAAATAGTAGTGGTTATTAGAGATTGTAGCGGTCCGCAGTAGATGTCGTGAAGTTTGATACAACTGCAGTAACCTGGGTAGTTACACACTAATTGTTGCCATTAGTTCCCTTCAAGCACGGGTAACAGGGACGTTAATTTCGTAAGACTTATATTGGTTAAATGTAATTATACAGAAAAAAAATGAGATTCTTCAAATTATCATGTTATACTTATCCTGATGTCATATTTAATTTTGTTTATAATATTGGATGTTAATTTTGGCTTCAGGGTAAGAAATAATACTTCAATTAATTTTTAATTGAACCAAACGCTTCGGCGCACAATGGTGGTCCTCATCAGTGGTTAATTTTTATTCTGGGAAAGACAGTCACAAAAAATATTTATAAGGGACACAGTGTAAGAATGTAGTTTAAATATGAACATTATTTCAAAATTGGTTTATTTTTTTTTTATATGTATTTTTACATGTCGAAAAGAAAAAACAATCTTTTTATAACAAATGTTATATTAAAAAAAATCAATGATTTTTTAATGATTTCTACCATTAAAGAATTAATTTTTAAAAATTGGATACTGTCAATGTAAATTTAAAACTACTCTCTTCAGTAGAGCGAAGTAAAACTACTAAAATTAATCGAATCGTTTGAGTTAAGGGATAAACATTTACGGGTCGACATCCAAAATAAGTGAAGAAATAAATTTGTTAATCGGTAAATATCTTAAGTTGTTTTTTTGAAATTTACAATTAAAAATTGTCATAAAAAAAAATTTTGCCTTATTTAAAATTTTTTAAAATGTACTAAAACATGTTTTTTGGATAGATTCGAACCTGAAATTTTTTCAGCTTGAACCAAAGAAACATGTTATTATTTTTTATTCATGAGAAACATTTTTTTCGTGATGTTTATAACGTTCAAAAATCGCAAAAAAGATATGAAATCCCAAATATCCTAACTCATGACATAAATTTTTTTCCGAAAAACAAAAATAAAAATAAGATATGTTTTGAACAGAATAGTTCAATTTTTGAATAAAGAACATCAGTTTTTAACCAAAAATCGAATAGTTACATTTTCTTTTTGAAAAATTAATTTTCAATTGAAAAAACTGAATTTTTGCTCAAATTGTTGAATGTTGAAGCCTGAAAGAAGTTTCTACAACATTTTTCAACACAAAAATATGAATTTTCAATTGAAAAGTTAATTTTTAACAAAAAATTCAAATTTTTAGTTAAAACCCCTAGTTTTCAACAAACAAGCAAAACTTCAATTGAAATGATGAATTTTTAACTGCAAACGACGAAAGGACGATTTTTTTTACAAATTACATTAATTTTTAAACGGATATTTGAATTTTCAAAATAAAGAAGATCAATTTTGAACCAAAAATGAAATTGCTACATTTTCATTTGAAAAAACTAATTCTCAAATGAAAAAACCAATTTTCTACCAAATTATTGAATTTTTGAGAAAAAAAATAACTTTCTACAATGTATTTGAATTTTTAACTAAAAATATAAGTTTCGAATACAAAAAATAATTTACAATCAAAAATTGCAATTTTCAGTTTGAAGAGAAAAGGGGAAAAAGGGGAAGTTTTTTGAGAATAGGGTAAAAAGGAGAATTTCGAGATAAAAGGGGAAACTAAGAAAAAAAGGGGAAGACATGAATTTAAAATGTGTGTTGCCCTTACAATAATTGGATAAATTAATAAAATTTGTAATATAATTTAAAAAAGTGTGTTGTCTTCACAATAATTGAACAAAATTATCAAAATAAAATTTGTTGTCGATTTTAATTTCATTTTACTAAGTTATTTTTATTTTATTTAACTAAGTTATCTTGTTATTCATGGAATATCTTACAAAAAAATTTAAGTTATCTTGTTATCAATAAAATATTTTACAAAACAAAATGTTTTGATTCAAACAAGCAATTTTGTAAGTGCAGAAAAGTAATCTCATTAGTTGAAACTTCATCTTTTTTGGTTCAAATTTTATTTCTTTTGTTGAAAATTTAACTATTTTGTTGAAACTTCATCTATTTTGGTCAAAACTTCATTTCTCTAGTCTTTAAAGTGAAAATTTAAATATTGTACCAATACATTTTTTTTTATTTGACCAATTCGTGTTCTAAGTGTAGAAAAGTATCTCATTAGTTGAAGTTGCATCTTTCTAGTTCAAATTTCATTTCTTTGTTTGAAAATTTTAACTATTTTGTGAAAATTTCGTTTTTTCAAACATTTTTCAAGTGAAAATGTAGTTATTATATTTTCGGTATGTCGTCTTTTATCTAAATGTGGAAAAGTAATCTTATTAATTGAGACTTCATCTTTTTTGGTTCAAAATTCATTTCTCTGGCTGAAAATTTTGAATGAAGATTCAAAAATTTAGAGAATTTTCAAAATTTTTAAGACCATTTATTCAAGATTTGAAAATTTTATGTAATTTTTTATTTGATGAAAAGAAAAATTTCAGAGTTATAGCATTTTCGAACTCGAAAAGAAAACAAAAAGAACATTTGAAGCCAAACAACGCACGATATCAAAAAAGTCAGAAAAACGTTGATAAAAATTGTGCAACAAAAAAATATCTCCAAATTTGTTATTGATCATTTTTCGATAGGATGCGTCGTTTTTGGTATATTCGTAAAAAACAACATTAAAAATAAAAAAATTAAAATTTTGGACAAACGACACAAGGTGTGAAAAAATTAATAGACAAAAGAGTTGTTCACCCAAAAAAAACTGAAAATTTTCCATTTATAATTCTTAGAGGAAGAGTAGATTTTCTTTAAATCGTAAAAAGTAAGATCAATACAAAATTTAATTTTTGGAAAAACGACACAAGAGAGGAAAAAAATGAAATGACAGAAGTTGTTCAACGAAATATGATCTACGAGTTTTTTTAAAAACTCTTGTTATAAAATTACATTGAAAATAAAAAATTAACTTTTTGAAAAAAGGACACAAGCTACAATAACATTTTATTTAACAAAATTTTCCCTCTAAATCATGTCTACAAATTTCCTTAGAACCACGTTGAGCTAGGTTGCGTATTTTAGTTTAATTTTTTCTTGGTTCCAAATTCATTTATGTTATTGTTGAAAATTAATTTTTTCAATTGAAAATTTTACCATCCGGTCTTTGTTTGAAATTTTTTTTTATTTTTTTATTTACAAATTCAACTGCATGAAACAAAGTTAAAAAGCTTTGTTAAAAATATATTCTTTTTGTTAGTGATTCATAATTTATTTGAGAATTCATCTGCTTGATTGAAAATTTAACTATTTCATTGAAAGTCATTTACTTTTGGGTTGAACGTTACTTTTTCTGAGTTGAAAATTCAACCTTTTGGTTTAAATTCCTCCTATTCTATTGAAACTTCAATTTTCTTGGTGAAAAAAAATGTTTTTGGTTAGGAATTCATTCGCTTGGTTGAATAACCATCATTCTAATAAAAAATGCATCTGATTGATTGAAAATTTAACTATTTTGTTGAAATTTTGTTTTCTTGAAATTACTAGTTTAAACTGCAAATTTACTTATTCCATTATTATTGACATTTTTTTGTTTTTAGTTTACAATTCGAGGTTGAGTTAACAATTGACTTTTTTGTTGAAAATTTAACTATTTACTTAAAAATTCGTCGTTCTTAGTTCAACTCAACTGTTTTTTATTAAAAATTAAAATCTCCTTGAACTGAAATACCAACCATTATATTTTTGTTCAGATTTAATCTTCTTTGATTGATGATTCAACTTATTGGATGCCAATTTAATTGTTTTGTTGAAAAATCAACTGTACTTTTTTAAAGTCATCTTCTTTGGTCGAAAATTGAACTTTTATGTTTCTATTTTCTTCTTTTTGGATAGAAAACTCGCTCATTTAGATTACAAAATCAAAGTTATTTTGTAAAATTCTTCTTCTTGGCTCAAAAATTCAACTATTTAGTTGAAAATGGAACAGTTTTCAATCTAAGTTTAATTTTTCAAATTCAATCATTCCATTATTTGTTTGGGAATTGATCTTGATAGTTTAAAAATTTAAGAATTTTCTTGAAATTTGTCCCTTTCATTTCAAAATTTAAATATTTGTTTGTGCATAACATTTTGTGATAATTAATTATTTGCTGATTTAACTATTTGGTTGAAAATTCATCTTTGTAAGTTGAAAATTCAATTATGGGCTTAAAAACCAATCATTTTTTTGAAAATTTAACTATTTCATTCAAAAGGCAATTATTCTGTCAAAAATCCATTCTTTTTCAAAAATTCATTTTGGATAGAAAATGCATCCCTCTGGGTTGAAAAATAATTTTTTTTTGTGTGGAAAACTTCTTGGTTGACTGTTCATCTTTCTTGTTTGAAAATTCAACTGCCCTCTGCAAATTTTTGTTTTCTTAAAGATTAAACCTTTTGTTTCAAAATGCAACTGTTTGTGGTTGAAGATTAATCTTTTTTGTTTGAAAAATCCACCAAGTAGTTGAGAGCTAATTAGTGTAGGTTGAAAATTAAACGATTTCGTTAAACATTTGATCATTTTGTTGAAAATTCATCTGAATTTTTGAAAATTCAACTATTTGGTTGTCAATGCAACAATTCTGTCTACAGTTGATTTATTTGTTTGTTAAAAATTAAATTATTTTGTTGAAAACTAGTCTTTTTAATTTGAACTCTAATATTTCGTTGAAAATTCATCTCTTTTGGAGGAAATAAATCTTTCATGATTGAAAATTAAACTATTTTGTTGAGAATGCAATATATTTTGACTTGAAAACCTAAGAGTTTTATATTGAATGTAATATGATACCTCTACATTAATTTTATTCAAATGAATTTATTTCCATATTTTCGTGAAAAATCCTCCCATTTTCCCAGTTTTGAGATCATTGAAAATCCTGCAAAAGTAAAAAAAATTACCTTAAAATCATCCTAATTCTTTTTTGAAATTTTCGGAAATTTCATTAAATATTTTTTTTTAAATTCACTAAAAAAATATACTGTTAGTTTTTTTAGAAATTTTTATAGCAATTTTTTGTTCATTGGAAATCTTTCAAAATGCTTAAAAAGCTTATAAATTTTGTGTTCGGAATTTTTAAATGTCTGCATTCTGTTTTAAATGATTTTAAAATTTTTTCATGTTTTAAATCGCTTTGGAATCTTTTCAAAACTTCTAAATATATTTCAAAATTACTCCATTATTTTCCAAATTAATAATTGTTCAATTGTCATCCATAAACCAAACTTTTTTTCACTCTTTTTCAATTTTGCTTTCAATATTAATTTTTCAAAATAAAAAATCATTTCAGATCTTCTCAGCAAACTTAAGAATTATTTGGTTTTCTTAAAACCTTCAAAGATCCTTAAAAAGCTTCAAAATTTTATTTCGAAATCTTAAAGACTCTAAATTTAGTTCTTTATTGTTGGAACTCTTTTCCAGTTTTAAATTAAGATTGGATCTTTTTAAAACTTGTAAATATCTCTTAAACTAATTCGAATTCTTATTTTCTAATTGATAATTGTTCAGTTGTTATTTATGCATCAAAGTCAATGATTGCACTCACTTACTAAAAATTTGTTAAATAGATCAATTTAAACTGTACCGCTCAAAGTTTACATTTCACACACTGAAATAATAACAAATGACAAAAAAAAAAAGTTTTGACAAAAATTCTTCAACTTTCAACCGAATTTCAAACCAAAAAGGTAATATAAATTGAAATATATAATAAATAGTTCGAGATTTCAACAAAAAAGATTTTAATTTTTAATTAACTAGGAATTTTCGCTAAATTGCAATTTTTATCAGGATTCATAATAATTCAATTGATAGCCCTTTTTATACATTTATAAGTTTTTTGTACATACGAACTAATTATTATTTTATTGTTGTTCCCTAATTTTCACGGTCATAAACTGCCAAATTTACCAGACAATTTTTAATTTTTACATTTTTCACAAGTTTTTAAATATTACGATTAATGAATTGATCCATTTCGTTATTGCTGGCAAAAAATGTAACCAAAAGTAACCTTTTCATAACATGAGTAACTTTTTAGTAACCGTGGATCAAAAAAGTAACTGAGTTACTAAAAAGTAAGCCGTTCCGAACCCTGAATCAATATTATACATGTTTGGTGTACTAAAATATTCAGTTAGAAGGTTTTTAATGACGAGGCTGCTTCTATGTTGTAGAAGAAAAATTGGGGGATTGTTGCTAATAGATCAAGCACCTCTATTTCCCTTATTACCTTAACCTCACCCAATTTTTCATCCCGGTTAATTTTAAAGTAACCACTAGCTTTAACTACCACTCATCAATATCTATCGAGCTATGTAGTTAGTCTTGATTCCACTACTTTTACAACTACTACTTTTTTATCAGGGTGGTTTGTTTTTTAATCAGGAATTCAACCCATTTTTAGAAGAAAAATCTGTCTCGCCACTTGAAATATCTCAAATTTTATATTGTTTGATGATATAATGCAATTTAAAATAATCTTTCTATCTTTTCTCTTTTTTGAAAAATTATTCACGAATTTAAAATAAGTTCGATTCCAACTTGTTATTTTAATGTTAAGTTCAGTTATAAACTTTTTAGATTAATTTTGAGAGAGCTAAATTTGAAGTTTGACAATTACAATTTTGATTGTATTATTGAAAAAAAAAAATTATTTGAAAGTGAAATTTTTGAGTTTTGATGTATAAATAAAAATGGAACACTTATTGGTTTAGAAAAACTCCAAGTAATTTTAAGAGGCACTTTAAATTATTCCAAGAATTGTGAAAGCTTTCATAAGAATAGCAACTTTTTCTTAAGATTCCTAGCAAAATTCAGAATGATTTTTTATTTGAAAAAAAAATAATTTTAGGAAAATATTCGAAAAGATTAATTAATTATTTCACAGTAAGTGTGACATCTCATAGTATACGCTATTGCGATTCCTTCTTACTTAAAATATTTTCTTTTAATTTTAGCTGTCCACCTGATGAAGCAAAGTTCGATTGTTTTTTATAGTAAGAAGACATAATTCTAAGAAATGATTCCTTTTGTTCAAGAATTCAACTGTTTTGTTAAAGATTTATCTTTTTGGGTTGAGAATTCATCTATTTAGGTAAAAATGGTATCTTTCTGGTTGAAAATCACAAATTTTTGGCTGAAAATTAATCTGTTTTGTTTGAGGGTTCAATTATTTTGTACAAAATTCAACATTTTTGGTTGAATTCAACTACTTTTGGTAAAAAATCAAAATCTCTTTTGGTTGGAAATCAAACTACCTAGTTGAAAATGGAACTACTTTATTAAAATTTTGTTGTTAATGATTCGTCATTTTGGTTGGAAAATCTTTTTGTTTTGTTCAAAATTTAACTATTCGTTAACAATTTTTTTTGCTATTAAATCTATTTTTTTTTCATCAGAAAATTTAACGATTCTGCGTTTGTTTGAAAATGTGTCTCCTTTAGTAAGAAATTCAACTTTCTGATTGAAAAATCTTTTTCTGTGAAAAACCCTTAATCTTCTTTGTGACTAATTCACCAAGAAGTAGTTGATTGATCTTCTTGGTTAAAAATTTATCTTCTTGTATAAAAGTTATTAGTTTTTTTACTAAAAAAATTAGATTATTTGTTTGAAACTTTGGTTTTAACTTGATTAAGAATCCATCTGTGTGGTTAAAAATTTAAATATTTTGTTAAAAATTTATTCTGTTCCATTGAAAATGTATTTTTTCACTACAAATTTTAGTATTCTCTTTTAAGTTAAAAATTCATTTCCTTGGCTGAGAATTGAATTATTTTATTGAAAAAATTTGTTTTTGTTTTGGTAGAAAATTTCAATATTGTATTTTTATTTGAATTTTGTTTAGTTGAAAATTTATGTATTTTGTTAAAAAATTGTCTTTTTTGTTAGAAAATTCACCTTTCTGATTGAAAATTTCACTATTTGGTTGAAAATTAATTTTTTGGTTAAAGATTCATCATTTTGGTCAAAAGTTAAACTACTTTATTGGAAATGAGATTTTTAAAGTAAGAAAAGCCTTGACTAAAAATAGAACTATTCCATTTCCTATCGAAAATTTATCTTTTTTGATAGAAATTCAAAATTCTTGGTCAAAAATTCATCTGTTTGGTTGGAAATTGACATCTATATTGAAAATTGAAGTATTATATTTTTGGTTAACAACTGAACTTTTTTTCCAATTTATTTTTGTTTTTGTTCAAAATTGATCTTTTTTAGTTGAAAACTCATGTATTTTTGGTAGAAATTCATCGTTTGATTAAATATCTCACTATTTGGTGAGATTTCATTTTTCAATCGAAGATTCATGACTTTAGTTAAGAAATCATTATATAAACTGAACATGTAACTATTCCATTTTTGATTGAAAAGTCCTCTTTTTGGTTTGAAAATCAGTCTGTTTTATTAGAGAATTCAACTAGTTTTTTGAAAATTCGTATTTTTTGTTGAATTTAACTTTTTTCGATTCAAAATATTACACTCTTTGTTGAGAAATAATGTTATTTTTGAAGACTCATCATTTAGAGCGATCACAGAAAATGAAAAATTGGACAGGAATGAGTCAGGGAATTTCAAAATTGGAATTTTGTAGCAACCCTTCAATTTATATTATTATTATTTTTTGTCCCTCACGAATATTGTATTTGTAAGAACACTCCTCCGATAGAAGAAACAGGACTGAATTCATTGAATATAGACTAATAAATTCTCACATTTAGATTTATTTAAAAAATATTAATTTTGTCAATAAAAATTGGTGCATTTTGAATATTCAATTAGTGACTTTCCACTGTTCAATTAGTAAACACTGCAGCGGTACGGACTACTAACTGCTTAGTGGAATTTTACTAATTTTAATAGTGGACAATTTCCACTAATCGAATTAGTAGTTTTCTACTAAGCGTTAGTGACCGAATTCTCTCTAATTGAATTAGTAGAATTTCACTATCAATTAGTGAAATATCACTAATTCAGATTTAGATAGTAATCTTCCTCATGTTTAAGTTTCCATACCTTTTAATGTGTTCCTGTTACTCCTATTCCAATTTTTCTTCTGAGTTCTCCACTATATTTGATTATATTTACTGCTCCTTACTTTCTTTAACCTTTAACCCCTTCTAGTATCTCTATTGAAACATTCATCCTCATTAAAAGTTGGACTTGTGATTATATAAAACTGCTCATAGTAGAGTTTTCAGAGGTATTGAGAACAGGAGAGATTGTATCAGCATTGGGCTATAAGGTTACTAATAAACGTAGAAGAATAGAACATGTTATTACTAAATAAAAATTCTGTTTTATTTAATAAAAAAATGTTAAGGAAGGATTATGAACAAGGATAATGGAGAGGTTTAGGAAAATCAAGAGTAGAAGGAAGGTAGGCACATACGAAGAGGGAGAAGAAGAAAAAATAGTTGAGGAGATAGAAAGATAGAAAGATATAGAAGGTATATGTTGCAGCAAATAAGGAAAAAATGCACCATGGTATGGTTGATAGGAAAGAAGAGATTTATACAATATTGATGAAGAAGAGCAGAACTATTCAATATGTTGTCATGGCTAATATTGGACTTTGGAGTGGAAGTTTTGGTGTGGAAAAAAGGGAAGGTGTAGAGAAATTAAACGAACGAGGTATAACGTGGATTTTGGAGACTGGAGAACAATAATGAATGCAAAGGTTAGGAAGAGGAAAGAAAGATGGAGGGCAATTAAATTGTTAGGCAATTGAAAGAAGAATGTATTGGAAAATAGAGAACTGGAGTGTGAGAAGAGGTAGATGAGACTTATTTTTCAGATAGATGTACGAAAGGAAAAAAGTGGGAAGTTAGCAAAACAAAAAACTAATGAAACTTTCATCCTAATTGATATTTGGACTTGTGATGATATCAAATAACTTGTGGTAGGAGAGTTCTCAGAGCTATTAAGAATAAGAGGGATTGTATCAACATTTGTGCATAAGGTTCTAAATGAACGTAAAAGAATAGAAAATGTTAATAATAAATGAAAATGCTGTAGATTTAATGAAAGATGTTAGGGAAGGATAACGAAAACGGATAACGGATATATATAGGACAGCCAAGAGTAGAAAGAAGGTTGGCCAGTAGGAAGAGAATAGTTAAGGCCATAGAAAGGTAGCAAGATCGAGAAGGTATATATAGTAAACAAATGAAGAATCTTGACCGATTTGTTATTTTCCCGAATCATTAACATTCAAATACCAGCATTTTAATCTAGTAATATTTTTAACACAAGGTCTTTTATGAACATAATAAAACAATATTTCAGACACAAATTTGAAATTTTCAAATTTATTTATTTATTTATTATCTTCAATTTTTTCAGAAAAAAAGATCTTTTCTTTTCACTCCGCTGGGATTCGAACACCAGATCAATTGATTTCCGGTCAGGTGCTCTAACCATTGAGCTACAGGGGGATCAGAGTAAGAATATATTTGTCTGATATACGCTTTATTAGCAAGCCGTTACATAAAATCAGGTTTTAATAGGAATCTGTATTATCATAGGAGATGGTAAATATCGATCCAATAAAAAATCTAATCACTGGGAATAATGGAAATCTACATTATCGATCAAAGTTAAATCCTCTAATACAGAAAAATTTTTTCGTCATCACAGAATGACCGCAAATCAGTTGATCTGGTGTTCGAATCCCAGCGGAGTGAAAAGAGAATATCTTTTTTTCTGAATAAATTGAATTTGATACATTTTAATTTACATCTTCATCTAGTCTGTGATGACGAAAAAATTTCTCTGTATTAGAGGATTTAACTTCGATCGATAATGTAGATTTCCATTATTCACAGTATGTGTGATAAGATTTTTCATCGGATCGATATTTACCTTCTCCTATGATAATACAGATTCCTATTATTTATTTATTTTGATCAAAAAATGACCTTTGTACCATACAAAATGATCATAAACATGAATTTTCAACAAAAAAGTGCGATAGTTGATATTTCAACCAAACATATGAAATTTCGTTTGAAAAATGAATTTTAAAACCACAAAGACGAATTTTTAACAAATGAAGATTTTTCAGTCATGAAGAAAATTTTTTACTTAAACTGTCTAACCTTCAAGCCAAAAGACGAGTTTCCTATGTAAAAATTGAATTTTCAATAAGAAAATATGAATTTTTAGCGAAAAAATTAATTTTCAACAAAAGCAGATCAATGTTCAAACAAAGAGATAAACCTTCTTTAAAAAAAAAGAAAAAAATTCAATAAAGTAGTACAGCTTGTACCCACGCAGTTGAATTTTCAGAAGATCAATTTTCAACAAAATAGTTTAACTTTCGACCAAAGAGACGAATTTTCAACTAAAAATAATTAATCTTCAACGAAAAAGTGATTTCTCAACAAAGTCATTTAACCAAAATTTAAAAATAAAATAGTTGAATCATCAAACGAACACGACTGAATTTCAAAAAAAACGTTGCATTTTTATCCAAGAAAGATTAAATTTCTGCTAAACAAGATGTATTTTTAAATCAAAAGGCCAAATTGAAAAAGATTGAATTTTCATCCGAAGAAGATTTAAATTTGACTTTTCAACATTTAAATATGAGTTTTGAATAAGTGAATTTTCTTCGAAGATACTTGCATTTTCAACAAAACAGTTGGATTTTTAACCAAAAAGAATGACTTTTTAACAAAATTATTGAATCTTTAAACAAATAGTTGGATTTTTATCCAAGAAGAGTGAAATTTCTACTAAAACAGATGAATTTTCAAATAAAAAAATTAAATTAAAAAAATTTGAATTCCCATCCAAAAAAAGATTTTATTTCTATTATTCAACATTAAAATATGAGATTTAAACAAGAAGTCAATTTTCTATGAATATACTGATTTTTCAACCCAAAAAGACGAATTTTAAACAAAACAGTTGAATTTTTAAACAAAAAGGATGACTTTCAACGAAATTATTGATTCTTCAACCAAATAGTTGCATTTTTATCCAAGAAGATTGAAATTCCTACTGAAACCGACAAATTTTCAAATAAAAAAATAAAATTTTTTAAAATTTGAATTTTCATCCAACTACTTTGTTGAAAATTTATATTTTTTTCAAAATTCATCTGATTTAGTAGAAATTTTATCTTTCTTGCATAAGAATTTAAGAATATTCAATCAGAATCTTTGGTTGATGATTCAATAATTTTGTTAAAAGGTCATCCTTTTTGGTCAGGAACTCAACTTTTTTGTTGAAAAATCAACAAAAATATTATTTAATAATTTTGTAAAAATTCATCCTTTTTGGTCCAAACATCTACTGTTCTTTTGAAAATTCAAGTATTTCGTAGAAAGTATACCTTTTAAGAAAATTCACATTTTATGTTGAAAAATCAATTAAAATATTTTTTGGATAAAACTTCAACTATTTTCTTTTAAATATTTGTCCTTTTAATTGAAAAAATCATCTGTTTTATTAGAAATTTAATTTTTCTTGGATGAAAATGCAACTGTTTAATTGAAAATTCAATAATTTTATTAAAAAGTCATCGTCTTTTTGATTTGAAAATTCATCTGTTTTAGTAGATATTTCATCTTTTTTGGATACAAATACAACTGTTTGGTTGAAAATTAATATTATTTGTTTGATGAGAGAAATATTGTGTTTGAAATTTTTATTTGAACCACTTTGTCTAAAAATTATTTTTTTCTTAAAGATTCATATCTTTAGTTGAAAATTATCTCTTTGGTTAGAGTTGAATCATTTGGTTGAAAACTGATTTGTTTAAATTGAAAATTCAACTGCGTGGACAAAAGTGGAGCTATTCTGTTGACATTCTTTTTCAATGAAGCTTTATCTCTTTGGTTGTAAATTCAACTATTTTGTTTGAAATTGATTTTTTTGCTGAATATCCTCATTTTCAGGTTGAAAATTTGATTTTTCTACAGAAAATTCGTATTTCGGCGTCAAGGTTCAACAATTCATCTGAACTTTTTTTTCTTTCATGAGTGAAAAATCTTTATCAGTTGAAAATTCGTCTTTTTGATTTAAAAATCAGCTATTAGACTTCTTTGTTGAGAATTTATCTTTTAAGGTTTAAAATTCATTTATCTAGTTTGAAATTCAATTGTTTTTTAGAAATTTTAGTAATTTTGTAAAAAATTTAAGTATTTTCTTAAAAAGTCATATTTTATTGTAGAAAAGTCACTTTTTTCGTTAAAAATGAATAAATTTGAATATTTTAAATTTGTATATAAAACATTGTTTTATTTTGTTAATACAAGATCCTATGTTAAAAATAGATCAAGAATAAAATGCTGGTATTTGAGTGTTAATGGTCAAGGAAAATAAAAAATTGATCGAGGAAAAATCATAGTCTTAAGTCCCGTTTCTTATTATTTCTGGAAACCATAAATTACGTACAGTAAAAGGGGGTAGGTAACAATATTTTGTTACGGTTGTTACAGGGAGGGGTGGAGAGGGTCGATTATCCGTTACGTAATTTAAGTACGGTCCCTTATTTTTTTCATTCGCAAAATTCCAAAAATTACGTGAAAGAACGAGCGATCCCCCCCCCCCTTCCGTAACAAATCGTAACATATCGTAACAAATCGAAACAAATCGAAACAATATCTCTCGACCCCTTCCTCCCCCTTGAGCTGTTACGTAATTTGAGTACGGCCCCTAACGGAAAGTATAAGAAATGTTGGACGAGCAATCAAATAGGTATGGTTAATAGGAATTAGGAAATAAGTAATTTTTTAAAAGATAAGGAAATAAGAATAGAACATTCAGGTATTTTAGTATGGTAAAAACTGGGCTTTGGGCTGAAGGTTTGGGGATGGAAAGAAAGGAAAGTGTTAGAGAAATTTAAAAAAAGATGTAGAGGATGTGTTTTGGAGACTGGAAAGCAAAAAGGAGAGAAAGATTACAATGTAGTAAGAGGAAAGTAAAATTGAGGGATTGCAAAAAAAAGTTTGTGGAAGGATATAGGGGACAGCATGATTAGGATTGAGCAATGGAAAAGGATGTATGGGCAAACGGAGTAATGGAGTGTCGAATAGGTAGAGGAGACTTGGAGGGTAGAAGGAAGGTAGGCAAATAGGAAAAGTGACAAGTAGAAGTAAAAAGAGCTTGATGTGATAGGAAGGTCGAAATGTAGAGAATGTATATATTTTAAATAAATAGGATTGCACACATAAGGGAAAGAATAAAAAATTTAAGAGAAGGAAACAGGTATGGTTATTAGGGAAGAAGAGATTCAAAAAGATTGGGGAAGTTGAATAGAACTATTCAGTATGTTCGTAAGGCTAATATTGTATTTTTGGACGGAGGTTTCTGGATAGAAAGGAATGGGCCAATTCTAATTACTCAATTGCAAATATGATGTAGAAGATGGGTTTTGGAAAGTATAAGAAATAAGGAATGGAAAGGTTAAAATTTAGGAAGAGGAAAGAAAGATATATGGAAAGATAAACAAAATAAGACAGATGGTGGAAGGATAGGGAATAGCATGGTCAAGATTAGGAAACCAAGTAAGGATAAGGATATTGACAAACGATTAAAAGGCTAATAGTGTCTGAGTAGGTGGAGAAGACTTGGCGGCATGTTTCGAATAGATATAGAAAACAAAAGAAACAATTGGGAAGTGAGCAAGAAAAGAGAGTTGGAGGAAACAGAGGAAAAGATTGCTAATTAAAAATATAAAAGATGGTATAAAGAAATAAATGTCAAGATATTGTCAAATTAGGAAGGTTTTAAAGGAAAGTAAATGAAAGGTAAAATTTTAAATAATAAGCGAAAAAGGGAATGAGGAAATGTGGAGAAAAGAAATAAGGTAAGAGGGGCTTCGGTAGATTATAATGAGACATTCATCTCTAATAATTTCGAAATTCTTTCAGATTTGAGTCTTTAAAGTGAAATGACATGTCAAGAAAATTTATCGTTGGACTCAACCGACTCTGAACTAATCAAGGTCTTCGATGGCTCCACTCGTCCTTGGGGTAAGCTGTCGTGTAACGTCTCCAATTTATATGTCTAGTGAAGCTATTCGATTATTCCAAGTCGACGTGCTTCAAAATTGCACCCCAGCGATTTGCAGGTAGAAAATCTTCGACCTCCTGTAGATTCTGCAAGATATTCATCAATCTTGCACTTAATTAAACTTTCCGCAAGAATCAGGGCTCCCAGCATTACAGGGAACTTTCTATCCAAAAAGACGAATTTTCAACAAAAGAAAATTGAATTTCCAAAATGAAGGATAATTTTTTAGCAACATAATTAAATTTTCAATTGAATAATTAAATTGGCAACAAAATAGTTCAATTTTCGACCAAATTTTTAAATAAAGAAGATAAAACTCTATCCAAAAACAGTGGCATTTCACTGAATCAATTAATTTTTCAAAGGACAGTAGAATTTTCAACAGGGAGCAGATTAATTTTAATTTCAAAAGGATGAATATTTGGTCCAAATAGAAGAATGTCTTTTTAACAAAATATTAAAATTTTCAACTAAATAGTTGATTTTTCAATAAAAGAGAGTTAATTTGTAACCAACAGTTCCACTCACAACCGAATAGTTGAACTTTAAAGCAAAGAAGACGATTTTTCAAAGAAATAGTTGAACTTTTAACAAAATAACTGAATTTTAAACCAAATAGTTAAATTTGCAAATAAAAAAGACGAATTTCTAAGATGACAGTTAAGTTTCCAACCCAAAACTTAAATTTTTTGACTGACGGGACGAATTTTTTTTCGACAGTTGAATTTTTATACAAAAAAGAGGAAATTTCGAAGAAAGAAGATTAGTTTTGTACCGAAAAGGCGAATTTACTACCAAATAGTTACATTTCCAACCAAAGAAATGAACCTTCAACTAAAAAAAATGAATATCTAAACAATTATTCGAATTTTCAACCTACAAACATAAATTTTCAACAAAATGTTCGGATATCAAATCAAGAAAGAATAAACTTCAACCAAAAACAGTGGCATTTTCAACAAAATAGTTACATTTTTAAGCCAAAAAGACGAATTTTTTAGATAAAAGTTGAATTTTCAACCCAAAATTTTAATTCTCAAAAGAAAAAGACGAATGGCTTTCTACCAAAAATACGATTTTTCAATTAAATAGTCAAGTTTTCAACAAAGATATGAACCCTCAACAATTAAGAAATTTCACAACAATGTAGTTAAATTTTCAATTTAAAAAATCGAATTTCTACAGAATAGGTCAACTGTCAGTCAAAGAGATTAATTTTGAACGAAAATGATGAATCTTCAACTGGTATAGTTAAATTTTGAGTTAAAAAATAAATTTTCAACCAAAGATATGATATTTTCAATAAAGTACTTTAACCAAGTAATTCCATTTTCAACCTTTGAAGATTTTAAATTTAAATGAAAAAAAATTTTTACGTATAATAAAAAATACGAATTTTCAACAAAATATCTTAATCATCAATTAAAGAAGATTAATTTTCAACCAAAAATTTGCATTTTCAACGAAAATATGAATTCTGAGCAAAATTTCGACTAAAAAAGATGAAATTTCTTCCAAAGGAGATAAATTTCAAAACCACAAATATAGAAGTCAAGTTTTCAAAAGAAAATTAATTTTCAAAAAAAAAATAATAATTTACAAACAAAAGAGTAAAATTTCCATACACAAAATTGATTCCGCAACTAAAAATATAAATTTTCAATAAATTAGCTTAGCTTCGACCAAAGTAGTTGAATTTTCCATTAAAAAGATCAATTCTCAAAAAAAAAAGTTCAGCGTTCAGCCATAAAGAAGATTTTTCACATAAAATGATAAATCGTCAACTGAAATAGTTGAATTTTTAGTTAAAATAAAAATTAATTTTCAACCAAAGAGAGGAATTTTTAACTAAAATGATAAAAAATATTTCAAGAAAAAAAATAATACCAACAAAGTGTCACTATCAAGAAGTATTTTAATTTTCAGCTGAAACAAATAATATTTCGACCAAAAAATATTTTAATTTTAAATAACAAAAAATACATTCAACCTAAAAGGATGAATTAAACAGAAATAGAACAGATCAATTTTCAAACCAAAAATAATAAGCTTCAAACAAAAATAGTTTCAATTCATAAAAAAAAGAAATTTCTACCAAAAGAGATGAATGTCAAAACCCAAAAATTGATAAATAAAGTTTTTAATACAGAAAATTAATTTTCAACAAAAAAAACGAATTTTCAACAAAATAGGTACCGAAAAAGATGAATCTTCAACTAAAACCAATCAGAACTTTTCGTTTCTCTTTTCCAGCTCAAAAAATTATAATTTCGAATACAAAATTTGATTTAACAGTATTATTAACTATAAATTGTTAAATTAATAAATATTATCGGTGAATTAATTATTATTAATATTATGAAGACTTTGGTTGGTTTATTATTCAAAAAATCACTAATGCATTTTCATCCAAATAAGATCAACTTTCTGCTGGAACAGATGAATTATAAAGAAAAAAAGGAATTTTTACCAAACTACGACCTTTTAACAAAAGGTTGATTTTCCACTAAAATGGTTGACTTTTTGACCTGAAGAGACGAATTTTAAACCATAAAGGATGACTTTTTTCACAAAATAGTTTAATTTTCAACCAGATAATAAAATTTTTAAAGAAAAATATAATCACCAGGACGAAGTAAATAAAAAAAAAATATAATTGGGTAGAAATAGTAAGTAAATAAATCACTATCAAGAATGTTATATCAGAGTGAACAAAAAAATTAATTTTCAAAATTTCGTAATTTTTTCTTGAGCAATTTTCCAGTTTTCCTAACAATAAATATTCAAAGACCAGAATCTTGATCTTGTAATATTTGTAACCTAGAATTTTTTATAAGCGGAATACAAAAATTGCAAATCAAAATTGTTATATTTCAAATTTATTATTTTTGACAGTTATTTAAAGTGCTTCTCATAGAAATTTCGTGCCTTTGCAAGATTTTTTTCAAAATTCCTAACTTTTCCCTGACTTTTTCTGACAAATGAAATTCCCTGATTTTTTCCTGATTTCTCGGTTTTCCCTGACCTACTCTGTATATTCTATGAAAATGTTCAAAACTTGATTTTAATAAATATTTTAATGGTCATGTTAATCATACAGTTTTAGACGGAAATTATCAATTGCATTTTTTTAGGGAGATACAAATTTCGTATTTATGATTCCGATAGTACAATACGCTAATATCGGGAATTAATTAACTTGGATACGGTATCATGGTTTTATATTATTTGTGTTTGCGTGTGAAGCTTAATTAAATTTTCCCCATTAGACCTCTCGAGTAAACGAGGCATTCACTCTCAAATCCAATATTAATTAATTATTATAGGGTTTAATTGAAAAGATAAATATTTAGGAAATTATAATACTGGATTCCAAGTCCCGTCTGAGAACTATGCAGAATATTCTTGTGTCACGTATACTAGATTTTTAACCATTTTTTTTTATATTTTCAGGGTTGTCAGGCAAAAGAGCGTACCAAAAAGTGAATTTTAGAGGAGATATAAAAAACTGTCTAACGTTAAACCATTGAATTTTGAACAAAAAGGTACAAAAAATTTTTAAGGTATTGTCAGGCTCTATTGAATGTTGAAAGATTGGTTCGAAAAAAGCAACCAACTCCGAGAAAAAACTTGTTAAACAAAGAAAAGTACCTTCCAACTAATAATTACTTTAATTGAAACGTGAAAAGAATAGGTCAAAACAAGAAATTATATATTTTTTAAATTACATAACAAGGATTTTGACCCAAGATAATTATTTTTGGCCAATAAAACGAATTTCCTAGAGGCACTTACACCCTTTTGAATGTCCATGAAGTTAGCACACCAGCAATTAAATATTCAATTTTTTTCAATGGAATTGTTTGATCACGTTTGGAAACCAAATTTTGTCGTTTGGACGACGTAATTGTGTGAATTATCGAATAAAAAAGTCGTTAGCACCATAATTGCGAGCAGCGCCTTCTCAAGTAGTAGTGACCTTCTTTGGTCAGCCGTGTCCTTAAATATAATGTGATGTGTCAGTCGGTCTTGTGAAAATCCATTCTGGAAGGTTTACGTTTAAAATGATTTCAAAGACTGTCTACATAACAATAAAAAAATTATTTTTAATGTAAATTTTCTAGGTATCAATTTCAAACATTTTTTTGCATATTTCCAAGAAAGTCAGGATGTTGAAGAGTATAAAAAATGAAGAATTAACATTAGAAATAAATAATTTTTTTTCTCACTATCTAGACAGTCTATGAAATTATTTTTAACGTAAACCATCTAAAACAGATTTTCACAAGACCGACTGAAACATCATATGATATTTAAGGAAACGGCTGACCAAAGAAGGCCACTACCACTTGAGAAAGCGTTGCTCGCGAGTATGGTGCTAATGACATCCAAACGATTGGTAAAAGAATTTTTGAAAAAAGAAATAATAAATTTGCCCAACGACTCTTTATTTAATCAAAATAGTGATATTACTAACCTGATTCAAATCTACTGAACCAGAAACATCAGGACTGGCCGACCTGCGGCCGTAGATGTTCATCAATGTTTGGTTCAGCGGGAAAGCAGAAACTGGACCACCCTGAAAATAACAGATAAAATCATCTTTAAAAAATCCGAATGTTTGTTCATATTGAATTATGTTCAAAAATTATTAGACTTCATTTATTAAACTTCTGCATCTTGTTCTAGGAACCTCCAGGGCCTAAAAATGAAAGATTCTGAAAAGGAATTCTGAATGAATAATAATGAAAATAAAAATAAAAAACATAAATTTTACAAAGTAAAATAATAATAACGAAAAAAATGAATTCCCTTGAGGCCCTGAAAACTCCTAAAAATTTGGTCCATCGGAGGTATAGATTACTTCGGATTACCTCGGATTACTCTGGATTACCTTTATATATCGAACTACTTTGGATTAATTAAGATTACTTCGGATTGCATAGGATTTCGTTAGAATAGATGAAATTATGGTGGATTTAATTTCCAACAAAATAGATAAACTTTTGAGCAAAGAGTGGAATTTTCAAACAAGAAGATCAATTTTCTATCGAGAGAGACGAATTTTCAATAAAGGAGTTCAATTTTCAACTGATAACGACACGTCTTTAGTCAAATAGTTAAATTTTCTAATGGAAGAGATTTATAAGAAAAATAAAATTTTTTTCTACATCTGGGAAAATTTATAAATTTGGGATAGAACTTAATAGATACGACATCATCCAGACTAATAGACAAAATTTATTCTAAAAATATACGAATAGAAACATATTTGAAAATTCACAAAATGACAAAAAAGACGCGATATTAGGCAATGCGTGTAAATTCAATTTATAAGAATAAAATTTCTTTTTTTTTACGTCAGAGAAAATTTAGAAATTTAGGATAGAACCTAATAAATACGACATCATCCAGACTAGTATTCAAAAGTTATTTGAAAAAAATACGAATAGAAACATATTCAATACATATTTAATTTAATTTGTGAATTTTTAAACATGTTTCCATTCGTATTTTTTTCAAATAAATTTTGACTGTTAGTCTCGATGATGTATTTATCAGGTTCTATCCTAAATTTCTGATAAAAAAGATAAATGTTTCACCAAAAATGAAATAGTTAAATTTTCGTGGAAAAAATTAATTTTAGTCCAATAAAAAAACGAATTTTCGATAAAATAGTCAAGTTTTCAACCAAAGTGGTGAATTTCTAACTAAAATGATGCATCTTCAAATAGAATAGTGAAAATTTTAGTCGAAAAGTAATTATTTAAACAAAAAATAAATATTGAACCAAGAAACTATGATTTTTACACACAATAGTTACAATTTTCAACAAAAGAAATTAATTTTCAAATAAAATGAAGAATCTTTAAACAAAAAAATGAGTTTTTAAGAAAATTGTTGAATCTTCAACAAAGCAGATTAATTTTTAACCAAAAGAGAGGAATTCTCAATGAGAAATGTAATACTCGAATTTACTAATAAACTTAAATTTTTAACCCAAATAAGCAAAGTTTCAACAAAACAGTTGAATTTTTATTCAAAAAAACTTTTTTCGCAGAATTGTTAAAGTATCTATAAAAAGGATTAACTTCAACTGAATAATTGAATTTTCAACCAAAAATATAAATTTTTAATAAAGAGGATACATTTTTTACAGAAAAAGTCGAATTTAAAAATAAAAAGACATGAATTTTCATCCAAACAGTGTTAGTTTGTAATACAAAAGATAAATTTTTCACTAAAAATGGAATCCCTACATTTTTAATTTAATAAATTAATTATTCACAAAAAATCGAGTTTCCAACAAAGTAGTCCAATTTTAAAACAAAGAGATGAATCATTAAGTTAAATTATGAATCTTAAATTTGAATAATTAAATCTGCAGTTAGAAAGAAACTTTCAACAACAAAAAAACGTTTTTTTAACAAAATAGACCAGTTTTCAACCAACTAGTAGAATTTTTAACTGGAAAAGATGAGTTTACAATGAATAATTTTTAAGTGAATCAAAAGATAGGTCAATTTCCAATCAAGAAGCTGAATTTTCAGCTAAAAAAGATTCATTTTCTACTGAAAGCGGTATAGTTAAATTTTCAGTGAAAACAAATAATTTTCAACCCAAAAAAGATGATTAAAAAAAAATATAGTTACATTTTCAACCAAAGAAATTAATTTTCTACCAAAATAGTTGGATTTTTAAACAAAAAAAGACGAATTTTCAAACAAACTCTAACTTTTTAATACAATTCTTGAATTTCCTACAAAGTAGATTAATTTTGAACCAGATAATTGAATTTCTGAACAAAAACATAAATTTCAAATAGAGATTTTTTAACTCAAAAAGAAAACCTTTCTAGATAAAAATGGAAAACTTACATTTTCAATTGAAGCAATTAATTATTTACAAAAAATTAAACATTCAAGAAAATTGTTCAATTTTAAATCAAAGGGATAAATCTGTAACTGAATAGATAAATCTTCAACTGGCATAGTTAAATCTGTAATTAAGAAATAAATTTTCAATCAAAGAGAGCAAATTTCCCATAAAACAAAAAAGCCAAACGATGAATTTTCAACCAAATAGTTCAACTGTCAACCAAGAAGTTTACTTTTTGACCAAAAACGACAAATTTTTGACAAAACACATGAATTTTTAACTGAATAGTTGAATTTTCTACTAGAAATATAATTTACAATCAAAAATGTATATGTTAAATTTTTAGTTTAAAATTTTAATTTTCAATCCCCAAAAAACGAATTTTTTTAAAATAAAGTAAAATTTTCAATCAAAAGAATGCATTTTTTACCAAAATAGTAGAATTTTCAATCCAAAAAGATGAATTTCCAACACAAGAGTTGAATTGTTAACAAAAAATGACTTTTTAACAAAATTGCTGAATTTCCCACAAAAAATACTAATTTTTCACCCAAAGAGTGGAATTTTCAACCAGAAATATGAATTTTCAAATAAAAAAGATCTGGATTACGAGTTAATTATTCGGATAACTTGAATTACTTCAAATTATCTGAATTACAAGTTTACATTCCTCGATTACATTTCTCGAAGTACACTGGATTACCAGAGTAGTTTCCCCTCGATGAATATAAATATTTCAAAAGTAAATTAATCATAATGTGCTGATTAGCATCTTTGTGTTTGCGGAAGAGTCAATAGGCTAATTAGTAGGGAAACAAGATGTTCCAAATGCAGCAGTTTCCGTAGAGTTCTTGACGGAATCTTGACAAATACGTGTGGACGTAAAATCCATCTTAAAAGCGACTTGGTGTGCCAACTATGGATGAAGTGGAAAAGGAATTCTTGAGATCATCAGCGTCAATTTCGAAGATTCGAACGGAAGGATTATATAAACTCTCTAAGCATCGCCTCGACCTACTTCCGGTCTGGCTTAGAACTTAAACCTTCAACCTCGTGCTAAGTGACTGCATACACATTGTGCGAGATTAAACTGCATTTCATACCTCTAGTCTAGGGTGGTCAGGGGAAAACTTAGAAATCAGGGAAAAGTCATCGGCTTATAATACTGGAATTCTGGTTAGGAATTGTGATAAGGGAACCTAGTTTTCTTTTAAGAGATTTTCTTTTCGAAAATTCAATTCCAGTTTTATTTAAAACTCTACATTACTTTGAAAATTTGTTGAAAATGTAATTTTGTTAGCACTCCCGAAAGGTCCTGCACTGGGAGACAATGGTCATTTTACTGGTAACTTTTGCGGACCAACGCATAACAACTGTAACCTAAATTTGGAGAATGATTGAAAAAGATTTAAAATCAGGGTGGCAACAGGTTAGTGAAAAGATCAAATTCAGGGAAAAGTCGGGCAATCTTGTTTGTCGGGGAAAGTCAGGGAAAAATTAGTGACTTTGAAAAAAATCACTTTTTAGTTACTTTTTAAAGATAAAGTCACTATAGTCACTTTCTTAACTGAAGAATCACCCCAGTCACATTTCTGTCAATAAACAACCCCTGGGGTAACCACTATTGAATTCAGGCCTGTTCCTATTTCTGAATTTTTATTTTTGCATTATTTTGAAATATTTTAGTTATTTTTAAAGATTCCAAGGAATTTTCAATACATTTCAATAAGTTGAAGAAATTCCGAAGGATTTTCAATGTTTTAGGGTATTTTGAATAATTCCAAGGAATTTTCAAGAGCTTGAAAGATTTTCAAGGGATTTCCAAAGATTCCCCAAGATTTCAAATATTTTAGGGTATTCTAATAGATTCCAGGAACATTTCCATGGATTTAAGAGGTTTGAAAGATTTAAGGGTATTTTTTAAAGAACGCGGAGGAATTTTTAACAGCATTAAAAATTTTCCAAGGATTGAGAATATTTTAGAGTATTTTAAAAGATTTCAAGTGTAATTTAATAGGTTTCAATAATTTGAAGGTTTTTTCCAAAAAATTGAAATATTATGGGTATTTTCCAAAAAAATTCTAAGTAATTTTTAAGAGCTTGAAAAAGTTTTAAATGATTTCAAAGGATTTGGAATATTGTAGGGTATTTAAAAAGATTCCAAGGAATTTTCAATTGATTCCAGCAATTTAAAGAAGTTTCAAGGGATTTTAAATATTTTAGGGAATTTCAAAAGATTACAAAGAATTTTTTATTTATTTCCATAACTTTTTAGAAGATTCCAAGAGAATTTATAATATTTTCGAGGATTACACTGATTTTGAGGGATTTTAAAGCTCTGAAGATATTTTAATGAATTTTCGAAGCATTTATTTACAAGATTTCAGGGTTTTTGTAGGGTTTGAGAATTTCTAAATATCTTAAAGTATTTCCAAAGATTGTTAAATTTTTTTTAAGATTTCATGATAATGTATAGAATCCCTGGAAATAAAAACAAGAATCTAACGACCGAATTTTGACAACCACCACAAAACGCTCCTATTTTAATTTAAGAAAAAATTTTAAAAAAATCTTTATCTGGACAAAAATAAAAAAGCGGGGAAAAATGAGAAGGCAACCAACCAATTAATTTCTTATTTTTCTTACCTCCTTCTTTATTTTTGTCCAGAAAGAGATTTTTTGTTCCATTTTTTTTCAATTACATGAGGAGCATTTTATGGTGGTTGTCCAAATTTGATTGTTTCATTCTTGTTTTTATTTTCAAGAGTTCTATACATTAACATATGTATTGGACGCTAAATAGGATTTTGAATTTGATTTTAATCTAATTTGAAATTCTTAAATTTATATTTTATGATATTTTTAATATTTCAAGGGGCTTTTAGTCAATTGAAATTATTTAAAGGGTTTTGTAAGAATTTTAATGATTTTAGCGTATTTTTCAAAGTTTCAAAAAAATTTCTAGATCTTGAAAACTGTGAAGCAAATTAAAAAAATGTAAAGGATTTGAAATATATTCAGGTATTTTAAATATATTTCCATAATTGCAAGTTATTCAAATGAATTTTATTGATTTTAGGGTATCTTTAAAAATTGCAAGGAATTTTCAAGAGCTTCTGAAAGTTCCAAGGGATTTAAAAATATTTCAAAAGATTTGAAATATTTCAGGGCATTTAAAAATAGTCCAAGGAATTTTGA